>OVBJ01003023.1:0-14140 GCA_900406535.1 Noccaea bulbosa
AAAAAGACTAGTTTTGCAAACTTTTTCTAGTTTGTTTTATCGTGAAGTCTATCCATGAGTTCTATTAATGCTGTATTAGACTTTGAAATACTCATTTCAAAGTCTAATACTGGGTTAGACTTCATCGTGAAGCCTAATTCTTGATAGACTTCTTGGTGNACGATAATGAAGTCTATCGGTAAAAGTCAAAAATTCAATCAATTGCAAAACTAGTCTTTTTTTTCGATAGACTTCACGTGTAGACTTCTCAACAAAATTCGTAATTTGAAAATTTTCAAAACTAGTGTATTAGACTTCATGGGGAAGTCTACCAATTAGACTTCTTGGTGAAGTATAATATTTAATGTTTTATTTGAAAACGTTTTTTTGGAAAATATATAACGAAGTTTTAAGATTTTCTTGAACAGTTAGTTGAGTTAGTCTGTTTAGTTGCTTGTGTGTTAGTTTGACCTTCTTATTCGCTGTATATTTTGTAAAAATGGTTTTCTTGTAAAAATTCAATGTTAGACAATATTAGGTAGACTTCTAGGTAAAGTCTACAAATGAAGTCTAACACTGAAGTCTAATGTTGTCGGTTTTTGTTTTCTTGTAGAAAATGGTCTACATTGCATCTGTTTATGGAGAATGGGTGAGAAAGGACAANAAAAATGGTTTTCTTGTAAAAATTCAATGTTAGACAATATTAGGTAGACTTCTAGGTAAAGTCTACAAATGAAGTCTAACACTGAAGTCTAATGTTGTCGGTTTTTGTTTTCTTGTAGAAAATGGTCTACATTGCATCTGTTTATGGAGAATGGGTGAGAAAGGACAATTTCACTTGGCATTTTGAGGTTAATTATCGAAAAGGAGGTAAAATATTCTCGCTGAGGGATGGTTGTACACATGAATACATGATGAGCTTATTCAAATGGCTTCAGATGATTATTCGGTGATCAAGATCGAACACAGTGTGGAATTATCATATCCATTACCAGAAGCGTTCACTCAGCAAATGCGTCATCATATAGGAATAGATAATTGGGAAGACAAGTAGACTTTTCGATGAAGTCATTAACAAGTAAACTTTTCGGTGAAGTCTATCTGTGAAGTCTACTCGTAAAGACATGTCATGGCATTTTGAGGTGGATAAAGGAAAATGAAGGAGAATGTTCTACTTACGGGATTATATGGTGGCAACAAAAAACCAAGTTTTTGGTTTGATTTGGCAGTGATTGTATTAACGGTCAAACCTTCTGTCAAGACTTGCATTTTTTTTTTTTGAAATTTGGCAAGTGATTGTATTAAGTATTAACAGTCAAACCTTCTGTCAAAACTTGCCTATTTTTTTTTTTGAGGTTTGGATGGAAGAGACATGTATCATGAAAATGGACCTAATTTTACCTCTCATATATAGAATCATGTGTTCTAGTTACAATTTGTAATTTTTGTGACATTATCATTAGCCCTTAAAAATACATGAACTGATCTCTTCGAAGAAACCAAACCTATATTGATGACATGTGCAAATGCCAAAAGAGAACGCACAAAAACATCTAACAATGATAGAGAATCTAAATTGCATCATTACATGTAGTTCTCTTCCCGTAAAATTACTCTGATGACTCCCAGGAATCATACTGATAGGCGTGGTTTGACCGCCACCATGAGTAGCATCACATATTCACATATATTTTTCCACCTGGCCGTCGCTGCTTATGTTTGATAAACATTCTGCCTCAACCTACACTACATAGCCAAGCTGTTTTAGTATCTACAAATGATTAACAAACTATATAACACAAATAATGACAAGCAACCAAATAAAATGTTAATAAATGGCATAGAAAGTAACTAAAAAAAAGAATATAGATAAATTACTTACTTCATCAACTGGAGGTTTCCCCCACCCACCATGATGATAACCAAAGCTACCTCTAAATGGAATAGGAGCGTTAAGACCAGGAATTTTAAGATGTGGGTAAGAAGGGGGAGGACCATATCTCTGTTAGAGAAAGGTTAAAGATGATTCATTCCATTTCAATCAGAATAATCATAAAGACAAGCCACAACAAACCCAAAATAATCACCTGCATATTAATTAGTCACGGGGGAGGAGCACCGTCAGCCATGCCAAGAGCTTCTTTTATTTCATGTGACAAAGAGCTTCCCTTCAAAATACAAATCACCTCAAGCTTTTTACCATCTTCTCTCTCAATGTAAGCCTGCACAAAAACAAACACAATAATTAGCTTGATCTATGTGCAGGTAAACAGATCAGCTATATAATACAGCCAAGCTCTCAAGATCAAAGAGAATGAATGGATATTAAAACAATACCTTGATCTCGAGTTTGAGAGGCTGTTTCAACAAAAAGAACAAAACCAGTAATCAGTTCTTAACTAAAAACACATTCGCTCTATAAGAAATCAAATCTTATACTTAAAGAAAGCAAATGTAATACAATAATGGCTTCACAGACTCTATAAATCTTACCTCTTATATTTAGTAACTGCAGCGCCTTTGATATAGATAGCACCAGCCATACCTGAAGAAACACATCAAACCAAAACCAAATTTTTATTGTAAAACATACCACATCAAAGGATAGAGACAATTAACATATTCTCTTGTGAATTTTTTCATTTTATGCAGAAGAAACAAACAGTGAAAGACAACCATAAACATATGGATATAAGACTTTTTCCATTTCTTATTGTCGGACGACTGCTTTTTCTAGTCACATGGGCTGAAACGGCACCGTTTCATGGGACGTCGGATTTGGGCTTCGGCGGTCGACAACGGCGGTGGGATCTGAAGGATTGCCGTCAGGCGCATCTCCGGCTGCATCGGTTCTTGGAGGCTTAGGACCAGTTCCTTGACTCGTGGGAGAGTGACGGCTGAGGAAGATGACTTCGTCAACAGCTTCACTGGTTGCTTCTTCCCACCGTGAATAGAGATCGTCTTCTTTCACTATAGATCTCTCGTGTTGAATCACTCTCGTTTGCTGGTTACTGAATCTCTTTATGTCCTGGAAAAAAATTCGAGAAGAAGAAGAAATCGACCCCAAGGAGTTAACTTCAGGCGAGGGAAAATCGAAACGTTTCCGGCGGAAAAGACAAAACAGATCTAGGAGACAAGAAAAACAGAGTTAACTTTAGTTGACGAGGAAGAACTAGGCTTACCAATCGACGAGAAAGAAAGCTTCACGGCTAGAGAAGGAGAGGAGAGAGAGCCGCCGTTTGAGCGAGGGAGAAAGTTTTTTTTTTTTTTTGCAAAATTAGGGTTAACTTTGTTTATATGAAAGCTAAATTTTTCATTTATCTAAAATTTATCAATTTTTTGATCGGTTTAGTTTAAAAATAAGATTTCTCACTAAAGTTTACAGAAGAAATCTATCCATAAAGTCTCCCAAACCGATTATATATGTTATAATTAATCAGAAACTTGTTTCGTTCCCGCCAATTCCCGCCAAAATATTTCATTTCCCGCTTGTTTGTTTTTGAGTTTAGACTTCATAACTATGAAGTCTAACTATGAAGTCTACCGATGAAGTCTGACTTGCCCTAAACCCTAAATCGAATTTTTGAGATCAGTGCTATAGAAAACATCAATTATGTATATATAATCACAATTAACATTATAAAGTACAAATTCATGAGTTCTAAATAGTTAAAAGAACCGCAAACATTTTTTTTATGTCAAAATTCTCTAAACCCTAACAATAACAATCATAAACCCTATACATTAAACCTCAAACAATAAGCTTGGTGATTGGTTTATTCATGAAATTTATAAATTGATTTATTTTCATGAAATTTTATTTTACATAGATAGGACTTGTGTTTATTTAAATTATCCATAAACTGTTTTATCAAAATTATTTTTTATCGATTTTAAAATTTAAATTTAAGATTTTGTTATTTGGTAGACTTCTTGAGTAGACTTCACACAATATTTTTTGGATTATACCATAATTTGTATTACCGGATTTAAATTGATCAATTTATATGCAAATTTATTTTTTATAGATAATACTTATATTTGTTAAAATTATGTGTAAATACCTGGATCAACATATTTTTAATATATTTTAAACTTTAAATTTAAGATTTTCCTATGTATTAGATTTCTTGAGTAGACTTCACGCGGTTTATAGGTTACAAACATAATTTATCTTAGTTGACTTATATGAATTTATTTTTATGCAATTTTATTTTTCATAGATGATAAATGTTATGATCTTATTTATGTATAATTTTGTTACATTTAAACAATTTCCTATAATTTTTTAAATTAAATTTGAGTTGTGATTACGAATTAGACTTCATGATGAAGTCTAATACTCCGTAGACTTCATGAATAGATTTATAAAAGGGTAAAATAGACATTGCGACCAGCGTTTTTTTCTTTGTTCATAAGGGCCTAGTTTGTAATTGTACATGCCCAAAATACTAGTTTTGCTCACAATTCAATATAGGTATTAGTTTTGCATTTCAAATCAAATTGTGTACTAGTTTTGGCAATTCCCAAAAAAAAAATTGTATATATGTTGCTAGAGAGGCGGAGAGCATATGCTTTATACAAAAAAATAGAATGTCCTAGACCCATGTCTAAACCAAACCAACATTTGCCTAATACCAAAAACGTAGAGGCCGCAAGACATGACAGAATTCCGGCCCATAAGCCTGTGCAATGTTAGTTATAAAATCATCTCCAAAATTCTGAACACCAGACTGAAGAGATGTCTCCCGAAACTGATATCGGAGACACAATCAGCATTCATGGCTAGACGCCTCATCACTGACAATATACTCATTGCACAAGAAGCCTTCCATGCACTACGTACCAACCCGATGTGTAAGAAAAAATTTGTGGCCATCAAGACAGACATGAGCAAGGCATATGATCGTGTTGTATGACACTTTCTAGAAGCTCTTATGTCAAAACTTGGCTTTGCGGAGACATGGATAAGATGGATCCGCACTTGTATATCAACGGTCTCCTACCAAGTTCTCTTAAATGGCGAAGCAAAAGGGAAAATACTACCCTCTCGGGGTCTTAGACAAGGTGACCCACTGTATCCCTTTCTGTTTATTATTTTGACTGAAGCCCTTATAGCCCAGTTGCGAGGAGCAGAGGAAGAAGGGAGAATTACAGGACTTAAAATAGCTAGAGCATGTCCAGCAGTTTCTCACCTTCTGTTTGCCGATGATATTCTATTTTTCTGTAAGGCGGATGTCCTGCAATGTGCAGAGTTAATGAAGATAATCAAATGCTATGGACTTGCCTCGGGGCAGCAACTTAATACAACGAAATCATCAAATTTTTTCGGAAGTAAAGTCCCACAGGAGCTTAGAATAGCAATTAAAAATGCATTGGGGATTTCAAAGGAGGGAGGCATGGGAACATATTTAGGTTTACCAGAAAAGATCTCGGGCTCTAAGAAACAAGTTTTCACCTACATACAAGACAGATTGAGTAAACGTGTAAATTCATGGTCGTCCAAGCTGCTATCAAAGGGGGGGGTAAAGAAGTCCTCATCAAATCTGTAGCTCAAGCTTTACCTACATATGTTATGTCTTGCTTCTTACTTCCACAGGGGATTATTAAAAAACTGCAGAGTGCTATTGCCAACTTCTGGTGGAGTAATAAACAAGACAGCTGCGGACTCCATTGGATAGCATGGGATAAAATCGGTGTCCCCTTTGAAAAAGGTGGCCTAGGCTTTCGAGACCTCAAAAACTTTAATCTCGCACTACTTGTGAAGCAACTTTGGAGACTTATCCACTTTCCGTCATCTCTTTTGGCGCGTGTTTTAAAAGGCAGATATTATAGGAACACATCTCCGTTGGAGGTAGATAGATTCGATAACCCATCTTATGGATGGTCGAGCATCATGGCCGCGAAAGAACTTTTGTGCTCGGGGCTAAGAAAATCAATAGGAACAGGGGAAAACACTCGAGTTTGGACGGATCACTGGATACCATGTGTCCCACCACGTCCACTTTTGGATTGCGGTATGTATCAAAACCCCCTTCTATTGGTAGCTAACCTGATTGACCCCCGATCGAAGGAGTGGAGAATAGACAAGTTGACAGACATCATGGATCCAGAGGATATCATACTAGCTCTCCGCCTCAAACCAAGCAAAACAAACCGTATGGACGATTTCTGTTGGGCGTGCACGAAATCTGGACACTATACGGTTAAATCGGGCTATGACCTGGCCATGGAACACAAAAGCTCTCTCTTGCCACAGCAGTGCATTCAACCCAGCACAGACCTTCAGAAAAATAAAATATGGACTGAGAAAACACCCAGTAAGATAAAGCACTTTATTTGGCAAGCACTCAACAGGTGTGTATCAGTCCGAAGCCGACTCGTCGATCGACACTGTGGTACTGGTCGGTCATGTCCGCGATGTGGAGATACAAATGAAACAATAAATCATCTTTTGTTTGAATGCCCAGCTGCTTTACATATCTGGACGCTAGCAAATCTCCCATTCATTCCGGGGTCTTTCCCGTGTAGTGCTTTGTTTACTAATCTTGACCATCTCATGTGGTGTGCAAAAGAGAGCGGAGTGCCAGAGAAGAATCTGGTGGTTTATCCATGGATTTTGTGGTACATATGGAAAGCTAGAAATGACAAGGTCTTCAACGGCAAAGATGTCTCGCTTCTTGTTTCAGTCAGCCTAGCTAGTGCAGAAATAGATGCATGGCTGATGGCACAAATCGTCGCAGAGACTCTAGAAGATGAATCAACCCCAACCGAAACCAATACACAGACGAGAGAAGCTGTGTTCCCACGCTGCCAGGTAGATGCATCGTGGATCCATGATGATACTTTCTTTGGTACAAGGTTGGCTTTAGACTTTGAGGAAAGCATAACTATTACGGGACTGGGTGCACGCTCACAAGTCCTATCACCACTGCATGCAGAACTCGAAGCTCTAACATGGGCGATGAAAGAGATCAGACAGATGGGACTAGCCTCCATGAGGTTCGAAACAGACTGCCTACAACTCGTCAAGCTCATAGGAAACGATGAAGATTGGCCTTCTTTGGCCTCTGAATTTGATGATTTTTATTTTATTCGTGATAGTTTCAGTTCTTTCATTTTATCTTTTATCCCATGTACACAAAATGTCCGAGCCGATGCACTCTCCAAAGAGGCACGAGCTCGAGGTCACTCTTTTTCCCATGTACAACCCTTGGTGCCAAGTCCGGTAGCCTCAACAGCTACCCGATTTGAACCTCTTTAATAAATACATGGTGTCTTTGTTGTCAAAAAAAAAAATATGTTGCTAGAGAGTTGTTACTGACTTACTGCTTAAGGGTAAGAGAAAATCGTTGCTACAAATTATCATGAAATAAAATCTAATAAATGAAATAACAGTCTATCATTATATCTATAGATTTTTTAACGCAATTCTTGCTCTCAAAATCTCACCATAAGCACTCTCAAAATACACGAACACATAATTTACGAGTTTCCCTTGATTACCATCTAATAATCAAAAGGAAGCCTCATCAGGATTTTTAATGAAGAACAATGTCTGTAGTGGTAAGTAACAAATCCCAAGCTCCTCTCTGTGTTTATCGCAGGAACCATAAAACGATCAACAGCAAAAATACAAAACCAGAAAGACAAACATCGATATGTTTTTTATTTTATTTATATGGTATCCTTGATGAAATGTGCAACCTTACATCGATATGCTTTCGTGTATTCATAATATCTTTTGCTATTAGATAAGCATATTGTACTTTGTGAATCACAATAACCTCAACAATTTTCTGATTATACCCAAGTTTCCAAAAATACTCTTAAGCCACATTGGTTCATTTATACCGCCTCTTTGAGAGCTAGCTTTTTGGTTGCGAGAGCCATAATATGGTGGAGATCTTAATTTCCAGCTAACATTACACCAGATGTAAGTATGTAAATTAATGACATTCATTTGTCTATAATTGTAGTGTAATCTAAATCACAAAATCCATTACCTTAAAATGGGTATCCTTGTGAAAAGTTATTCAGATTGACTACACCCTTTTAATATCTTAACATTCATTTGACTTCTACCTAATGTTTTTCTCTTTGTATTTCCTATAAAACTGCTCATAACCCTATAAAACATGGTTTAACAATTTATTTCGTTATATAGTTAGAACTTAGAACCCCTTGGTGACTCCAGTTCATGATAATGTTAATACTTATATTTTTAGTTGATAGACATAATTATATTCTTTATTTCCAACTCAGTGTATAAACTTTTCTTAAGTCTATTGATCTATCTTATATTTTGAATTTACTAACATATCATCAACATACAGCACCAAGTACAACATATTTTTTAGCTGAATCCCTCTCGTAAACATACATTACATATTGGCTTCCATAAAACATCCGATCTCTTATAAATATGTCAAGTTATGGTTCCACGGCTAAATAATTTTGTTCTATACCATAAAATTGAACATAAACATTAAAAATTTTTACTTCTCCGTTCAACTAATTCAAGATGTCTCGTTGAGGCAATGCCTTCTAGATTTCCATAGACAATGCTTTCTAGTTTGCCCTGATTTTTAAGAAAAAAAAAAAAAAAAAAAAAAAAAAAAAAAAAANGCCGTGAATAGTTAGTTAGTTACCTTCTGACACAGAACCAATATCAGAAACATACTGTGGAAGCCCTCCAAATATCAGTATCAAAAATAAATATCAAAATTCATCAAAATTCTTTTTTATTCTTGAAGAAAAATCTAAGATGGTGGTCTTCGTTGTATGGGTAGTCGCATTTGACAATTGAAACACGGCCTTATGTCACTATCATGTCACGTGCAAAATGAAACATTCCTATCATTATATTTAAAAAATAATAATATATTGATATTAAAATTCAAGTTCTGCGAGCAAAACAGAATATGAAAGGCATGGAAAAGGTAGTAATCATTCACCAATAATTGCAACATACACCCACCCATCATCTAGACTATTAAATGTTCGCAAACTAAATAATATTCATACTAGATCAACTAAACATATATATTTTTTTTTTTTTTTGAAAAAACTGAACATATTTTTTGACCGATTCATACCGCTGCATGCAATGTAAATTAATCTAACAGATATGTTGTTCAAAAAAATATAACATATATCAATGACTCTAAATAAAACTTAAATGAATAGATGTAATTGTCAACACAAAGTTTGATTAGTTTTTTTTTCATGTATATATAAGTTCAAAGTTGTAGGTGTTAATGATGATAAATGATACTCCTTCCATATCTTAATTGTTTGATGTTTTAGGAAAATGTATCTACAATTATTTGGATGTATTAAACTCAAAATACATTCAGATATATCCAAATAATTGTAATATATTTTTTTAAAACATCAACTATTAAGGAATGGAAAGAGTACTAAGTAATATATAGAAATTTAATGACATAAGAAGAAATGACACAAGTTATCCATAAGAATCATGAGAAGAATTATGGGAAAAAGGAACAATTGGTCTTTCTCTCTCTCTTAGCTAAAAGTTTTTCATCTGTCCTTTCTGCTTTGGCTACCCTAAATTTATTGAGTTTTCACTCAAATTATTTATACTTTCAAACATAATCAAAATTTTTTAAATCTTATTTAGAAATCCGGTGACTTTGTTGCCTAAAAAATGTAACAGGTAGGGATAAATTAAGTAACCAAAATTGCGTAATAACGTGAGGTAGATATTCATGTATTTTTGATTTTTTTTTTTTTTTGGGCTCACTTCATCCATTAAACATTTTCATTTTACTTTTTTTTTTTTTTTTTTTNTTTTGCTTGCTTCTGTCACTCTCTCTCTCTCTTTCTCTCTACGTTTGAGGCAATGACTGAAACACTGCTCGATATTATTTACTGTCGTACGAAAGAGCACGAAGTCCACAGAATGTCAAAAGTGTATATTATTAATCCATCATTATATTATCATTTCAACTTTGGAACAATCGTTCACTCCCTCATCTACGTGTCCTGATCTTAACGGTTAGTTTATTGGGTCTCTGCGGTTCTGTCAGCCGTCTGATCTGATATTGCCAAACGTTGCAAATATGTGACCAGTAAAGTTGACGCTCCTTGTTTTCACCTTCAAAAGAAATCTCTTTATACTCCATTTTTTTTTTCATTTTGTTTTTAATATATAGCATGTAAGTCCAAAAAACTTAGAGAAATTTTTAGAAATACATCTTTTTTGGGTTGTCAATTTTCAAAACTACAGTTTTAGTGTGACAATTTTCACAATTACACTTTTTTTAATTTTAATATATAAATTTGAATTCACTAATCTTTGACTAGAGTTTAAATATTGGGGTTTAGAGTATAAATTTAAGGGTTCAATGTTAGATTTTAGGATTTATGATTTAGAATTCTTTTACTGAATGAAATAAGTATAGTTTTGAAAATAAAAACCTTAGAATTGTAGTTTTGAAAATTGAAACACAAAAATGTATAGTTTAGAAATTTTCAAAAAAAGTTATAACCTTACAAAACTAGATTTTTTTTTTTTTTGGGAAAATATAATTTTTGAATTTAGGCCAAATAAATCATGGATTTTCATTTAAAAGTATAAAATCTCTAATTTTGATTTTCTATTTTAGTCCTAAACTTTTGTTGACTAAGCCAAAAGAGGTACGATGTTTGTAACATCCGTAAACATCAGAATTGGTTTCTGGGCGTAGTGTCGAACGACACCGGTCCGAAATCAATTTCTCGGGTTGATTTAATTTATCGGTGTTGCGACTGGTTTGGGTGAGAAACCCTTCTTCTGCGAAATAAAAGAAGGCAGCCGCATTTTTGGACACATTCTTCGAGACAACAAGTGTTCTAAGGCGATTTTGGAGAAGTTTGAGAGATTTTGAAGAGTTTTTAGAGTTTTCAGGTGTTGATTCTTGCTTGTTCTTCATCTCTTCCCATCCCTCAATCCAAATCAAGGTGAGTGCGTGGCTGTAGCTACGTGGTTTCCAGATCTAAGATTTTGGGTTGATTGATTGAGTTGTTCTTGCGCTTTTCGTGAGTTTATGTGATGATTTTGTGTTATTATGTGTATTGAATCGTGTTTGGTGGTGTTATTCTTTGATTACTGTGTTTATGGTGCTGTTGAATCGCACTCGGTTTCACCCTGACGAATGGGTGTCGAGCGACACCGAGCTGGTGTCGGTCGACACCAAGGATGCTAGTGTCGATCGATACTAAGCGGGTGTCGGTCGACACCGATATCTGGTTCGGTTTGGTTATCTAGTTTAAATCGAATTGTAATTGGAAATTAATTTGGTAACTCGGTTTAATGAGTAAAATCAATTGAAATGGTTAATCGGATAAGTTTAATTAATTATTTTTCGTATTAATAATTAATTAATATTATTATTTAATTTTGAGAATTATTTTGGAGTTACTTAATACTTAATAATTATGAAAATTATTTAAAAGACTTTATTTAATAATTATAGGATGATCGTCTCATTGAGTATTTATGAAATACTCATGCATCTCTTTTTGCCATGTGATGCAGGTAAAATAAAAGTGCGATCGCGGAATCGAGTCCGAGGAAGAGGATGATAGGAATTGTGTTTTATTCTTTTATTTGAATTCATTTAAGTTGTTAGGATTTTTTGATTTATTTATTTGCATCCGCCGAATGTTATTGTTCGATTTAATTTTTTATTTATTTAAAGACTTCCGCCACAATTGTTTAAGTTAAAAAAAAAAAAAAAAGGGTTGACTGTTTTNNTTCCGTTTTTAATGAGATGGACGGAGCTGCAAGAGGTCGTGGTAGAGATCGCGGCAGAGGTCGTGGCAGAGGCCGTGGTCGTGGTCGTGGAGCGCAGGCGGATTCGGGTGAGAGTGCAGTGCTGAGTGTGGCGACTGCGTTGGTGACCCAGTCAGGGGCCGGTGAGGCCAGTTTGGGCGCTAGTGTGGGCGCGGGAGTCAGGGCTGCCCCGTTGGCGGGTGCTGCTCCAGCTATGGGTTTGGGTGACCAGTTTATGGGGATTCTGACGCAGCTTTTGGCACGTCTTTCGCAGGCGGCTCCAGAGCAGGCGCCAGGTGTTCCTCCGGTGGCTGGGGCATAGCAGTATGCCGGTTTTGTTGGTCAGCAGCAGGCTGCGGGTCCTGCGGGGCATCAACAGGCTGCAGGTTTTAGTCAGCCGGGTGCGGCTTATGTGTGGCAGGATGGTGTTGCAGCTGTTGGACATCTGCCTTATCTCGAGATGATGAGGGAGATGCAGAGGATTGAGACGCCTTACTTTGAGGGCAGTATTGGTCCGGAGCAGGCTGACGAGTGGAGGTCGAGAGTGGAGCGGAACTTCTAGTCGACCAGGTGTCCAGTGGAGTACCAGGTGGAGATAGCTATCCACTATCTGAGTGGTGATGCGCATTTGTGGTGGCGGGCCGTAGCGGGGATGAGAGCAGTCTAGACGTGGGGTGACTTTGTGACGGAGTATGACGGCCAATATTTCTCGCAGGAGGCTCGGGATCGGTTCCTGTTGCAGTTCACGTCGTTGACCCAGGGTGACCGTTCGGTACGTGAGTACGCTGCGTAGTTTAGCAGACTAGTGGTGCATGCTGATGTTGGCGCAGGTGGTGAGATACTTCAAAGGTTCCTTTAGGGGCTTTGTTCGAGTATCCAGCAGCAGTGTCGAGGTCGCGCGTACGCTTTGAGAGCGGATTTAGTGGAGTTGGCGGCTTCAATCGAGGAGGATCAGCGTGCCAGCTGCAGTTTCTCCTGCTATCCAGCCTCGGAGTCAGCAGCAGCAGCGCCGAGGTTCGAGTTTCAGTTCTGGTTCTGGCAAGGGCGACAAGCCTGCGCAGTGCCAGAAAAGGAGTCGGGAAGAGGCTTCAGGAGTTAGCCGTTTCTCGCAAGACGCGTGATTCGGGTGTGGGAGCATGGAGCACCGTATTTCCAGCTGTCCCAAGAGAGAGGTGCCTCGGGATAGTCGAGATACGAGTGTGTGCTTCCAGTGTGGAGAGCCGAGACATCTTAGGCCGATGTGTCCCAAGTTGCAGGGCTTGACGGTGGCAGCGGTCTAGCCATTGGCGGCTCAAACAGTAAGTCAGATCGCTGCAGCGCAGTCGGCGGGTCAGATCGGTGCTGTACCGCGAGGATACTCTTCGGTGGAGACGGGCCAGACGAGTCAGGCCGGATCGATCACAGGTACATCTATTGACTCAGACTTCGTAATTCTTTAAGTTTAAGTTTGTGGTTGTTGTTTGTTTGTAATATTTTGCCTGTGACAGTGTTAGCAGGGTCTCATAGTTTGAATGTGTAGGGACCTTGTTAGTAGGTGGCGTTGAGTCACACGTGTTGTTCGATTCTGGAGCATCTAATTGCTTCATTACTCCGGAGTGTGTCGAGAGTAGAGGTATCCGGAGCGACGCTAGGGAGCGTTCGGGCATGGTCAAGGTGGCTCGAGGCGGTTTTCTGGCTACTTCGGGATGTGCTAAAGGCGTCGATATTGAGATCGCGGGGCAGTCGATGCCAATGGATTTGGTTATTTGTCCGGTGGAGTTATATGATGTCATTTTGGGGATGGACAGGTTGTCACAGTACCGGGTTCATCTGGATTGCTACAGAGGCATAGTAGTCTTTGAGCTTGACAGGGGGTGAGACCGACTTCCAGGAGTTTAATTATTGAGCGAGGTTGCGAGGCCTATCTGGCGACAATCACTATGGCGGAGCCCAGCGGTGAGGTGGTTGTTGGGGATATTTAGGTTGTCCATGATTTCGAGGATATTTTTCAGTCGTTGACGGGGTTACCACCTTATCGGTCAGAGCCTTTCACGATTAAGTCAGAGCCGGGGACAGCGCCAATATCAAAGACACCTTACAGGATGGCTTCAGCTGAGTTGGCAGAGATGAAGAAGCAGCTAGAGGACCTTTTGAGAAAAGGGTTCATCAGACCGAGTGTGCGAGCCGAATTTGCACAATAGTTCTCAGTTCGTTTTCGAGACGGATCGTGAATTCAATGAATAAAGACACAGAGTTCGATCCAAATGATGGTTATTTTATTAGCTGTGTCGAGAGCTACCAAGTTTGTGCCTTTTTGTCTCCAAAGTCCCCTTTAAAATAATGACTATTGGTTCCTATTTATAAGAGGATAGGAACCGACTTTTACAACCGACTTCTATA
>OVBJ01003024.1:0-14137 GCA_900406535.1 Noccaea bulbosa
TAGCACTAGTGGAAGGGTTGTAGATCCATATAGGAGTTGTCTTACTCACTACATGATTGAGGTTCTGATGTGTACAGAGCAATGGATCAAAGCAGAAATCCGTTTATCTGAAAAAACTCTGGTCACAAATGAACAAATGTTGGCTGCTATTGAAGAGCTAGATGAGCTTCAAAAAGGTTAGCATTGCTTGTGACATTATTGTGTGTTAACTGTTAACATACTTAACATTTGTGCATTTGATTGTTTTTTGTAGAGTTTCAAGACGAAAGAGCTCAAGACTTACCGGAAAATGATGATGATTGATGGCGGCTTTGAATATCATATTAAGGTGTGTTCTCTTTATCTCGATTACAAGTGATAATCACTACATAAGTTAAATAATGAGATCATTTAAGTTAGTGTTTAAACAAGTAGGCATTGTGATTTATTGAGTTAGTGATAACCTATCTTGTTCCATATATTCTCTCAATGAGTTAGTGATATTGAGATATTGAGTTATTGACAATTGAATTTGCTGTTTTGTAGGTGCAAAGGCTGCAAGCAATGTTGTTTGCTCTCAAGTGCACTTTTATCTTCTCTTTTTTTTTTTTACTCTTTTGAATCAAACTTTAAGAACTTCTTTTGGATGTTAAAATTGAAAGATTCAACTTGAAACTTTATGATCTGCATGTTTGCTACGATTTATTTTCAGGTTTAAACTTTGGTTCTTTCTTCTTTCTTATAAAACCAATTTTGTTTCTCGGATTTTCGGGTATTGGATCGGGTTCGGGTATAAAAAACCCGAAAACCCGACCCGAACCCGAAAATATCCTTAACCGAAAAAAATTCGGTTTTTGTCAGGTTCTACCCTAAACCCGAAAACCGACCCGAACCCGAACATGGAAACCCGAACCCGACCCGAACCCGATCCAATACCCGATCGGTTACAAAATTTCAAAACCCGAATACCAGATACCCGATTTAACCGACCCGTACCCGAGCGGTTAACCGAATTCCCTGGCCTAGGAAACTTGTAAGCGTTTCGTCTTCTACCACCACAACATTGCCTACGATAGTGATAACGCAGCTAATGCCACGTCAGCAACAGTCGTAAACCCTTTAGGACTAGGAAACTTCAATTTCGTTAAGGTTGTAATCTTTGACAACCCTGTGACGATGGACCAGAACTACCTCTCGAAACCGGTGGCTCGTGCCCAAGGCTTCTTCTTTTACAACAAGAAGACGGTTAATTTACAACATTTGGATGGCTTGCACATTGGTATTCAATTCGACAGACCACAAAGGAACATTGACCATGATGGATGCGAAATCCGATGATGGAGCCAACCAGAGACCTCTCGATTGTTGGTGGGACCGGTGTCTTCTTCATGACTAGGGGGATCGTTACGTTGAGACCGAACTCGTTGAAGCTAGTAAGTATTTCCGTCTCAAAATGGATGTTAAACTCTATGAATATTACTACTAATATATATAGTAATGTATGTCTTGGGTTTGATGTTCGTGCATGTGTTGGCATTTTTTTGCTTTCTACGTCTGTATTGTTGTTCTAAGTTTTCACAAATCGTATTGCAATACCAGGCCTGTTTAATATGTTTGTAATGTTTTCTAATAAAATGGTACTCTTGTGTTTTGTTTACCAAGTTTGTACACCAACACCGACAAGATATTATGTCGTAAACAAGTGCCGTTCTATCCTAAATGTCGGAATTTGTACGTATCATTCTCTTTTTGAGAGTGGATGTTTAATCCTTTACAGATCGTATATATATATATCTAGGTGTATATATAGACACATACAATCATTCCTTGTACATTGATCCCATATAAGAATTCATATCACCAGAGAGTTCTTTGTAATCGTTATTTTCCAGGATTTTTTTGTGATTTTTTTTTTTTTTGTCAGAACCTTCTTTTCTAGGATATGGATCTTAATTTAAACATTCTTTTCTAAATTGTTTGACACATAAATGAAATGTCCGTTATCATATGTACTAATCCACAAATCAACAACATTAATACCGAATTTCTACTAATCATGGCAAAGACAAATCATATATTCAAAAACAAACATATTCGCCTTCTTATCATTTTTTTTTTTTTTTGATAAAGCATTAATTCTCCTTTAATTTTTATTCATTTTACTAATCTTCTCCGGTGCGGTCTCATCGGTCCGAAAAACACTCGACCTAGAAAAACCATGCAAGCATTTCATCTTCTACCACCACGGCGTCTTATACGATGGTAACAAGTAACAACGCGGATAATGCCATGTCAGCAGCAATCACGAACCCTATAGGACTAGGGAACTTCAATTTCGAGAAGTTTCTAATCTTTAACAATCCCGTGACAAATGACAATGGACGAAAACTACCTCTCGCAACTAGTGTGGCTCGTGCGGCACAAGGCTTCTTCTTCTATAAGACTATAACATTGAATTAATATTTGTCTTACATGTAAAGAAATAAGAGAAACATTTCGAGATCTCATTTCATCACCAAGATTAAAGTATATGCTTTTTAAGTATACATGTCATGGCATACCTACTTCAATATTTAAACTTTGTACTTTTTTTTCCTTTAGTCAATACATTGTTAAGTGTAGTATTGTAGGGAGTAAATTATTCTTTGTTACTTGAATATTCCTAAAAGGAAATTTAATGGTTTGAGCAAATATATGTAAGGCTTGTAAACAATCTTTAAAGGCAAAGCAAGAAATTCATATGATTTAAACGGAAAAAAAAAAAAATTAATATGATTTAAACGACGGACCTTTTGTGTATGATGGTTGTTAAATCCAGTTTCCAGTTCTGTTATTTTGAACTTCATTTTTTGGTTTATAAAATAGAAAAACAAATACAGTTCAGGCTTTTTTTTAATATGATTTACTTTATATTAGGATTAGTTTAATTAGCAAAATGTTAATTCTAGAATAACAGCTTTTAATAAATTAAAGTTTTGGTCTTTGTGACGACTATTCGCCATACGGTTAATTTGATTAACCTTTCTTTGACATACAAAAAAAGGAAGCAAATTGATCATTATTAGTTGGAATGTGTCACTGGGTTTTAGTTAGTGTAGCTATTAGTTTAAGGCATACAAGAGATTACCTACCGCGTTGAAAACATGATAGCCAACAACTCCACCATCTGCATAAAGCCCATGTTTCTCATGTTTTTTAATAAGGGCTGGCGCAAGGAGGTTTCTCTTTCAATAATGGCTTTGATTGGTTACAATAAGATGAAGCATTACAAAGTGTAATGCACATAGTGTAATCAATCAAATAAATAGTACATATATGATAGTACAAATATGAACATTACAAAAAAAAAGAGTATTACACCCAAAAATAATGGTACAAAGGTTAAAACAATAGTACAAATGTAACCATACTTTCATAAGGTATTACAAAAAAATATAATAGTACAAGTTTTTATTTATTTTTAAAGTAAAGTTTCTGAACATGTTAAATCGTTTCTTTTTTTTTTTTTTTTTTTTTAAAAAAAAAAAAAAAACCTTTTTTTTTNTCCTTTTCTTTTGTCTAAAAATTGTTACACTATTACTTTTCACTAACTTTATTCTTTTATACAACTTAAATATAAAAAAAAAACTTATTTTCTCTTTGTTAATTCTCATTTTATTTTCATAGTATTTTTATTAAACAAGAACTAAAATGTATTTCATATGTACCTAATAATTCAGTTTTGGTTGTTTATTTTAAAATTAAATTCCATTTTAGGTTTATTTGGTTAATCAAATATCATGTAAAAGTTCAAATAAATTATTAAAAAATACTATAAACCTAACAAATATTAATGTTTATCTATTAATAAATAAATAAATAAGAATAAACAAAATTATTGAACAGTTTTCTTATTCTAAATGTACATTTTTCAGGTTTTTATATAATAAAGTATCTGTAAATAGGATAATTATTATACTAAAAATATTATAAGAATGATAATATACAGCTATATCATTTTTGTAAAGTATCTATAACAAAACTGATACTTATTAAAATAATTATTTGAAGATGAAACCACCCAAGATCAATAAATAAAAGATGCAAGTGCAATTAAAGAAGATGCAAGTGCAATTAACCAGATAGATGAAGTAGAGACGACAATAAATGTTGTTGCACATATAACAGTCGTGTGCAACCAATAGCTGATATGTTATGGGGTGGTCGTTAATTTGTGATTTTATTATTATTATTTGTTATTTGATGTATTTGAATTTTTTATTACCTTTAAATATATATATATATATTAACATCTGAATTAATCTGAATTATTATCTGATAGTTTCAAACAATATTAATTATCAATTTTTTATTGACATTTAAAATATTATTTCTTTAAAGAATTTGTAGTTCATATGTAATTTTGTTTTTTTTTTACTAAGTGAAGGTGTTGATAATTTTATAACAAAAAAAGTTATGTTGTATTTTTTGACACTATTTTAATTTTAAATACTTAACTGATTTTTATTTCCATTTAAAAATATGTTATTTGTAATGTCACAATGTTACCAATCGGATTTAAAGTATGTACTATCGTTTTGTACTATCTCTATTTGTTCTGCTATATTTTGTATCATTGTTTTTCTTACTGCTATCTTTTGTACCACTGAACATTATGTAATACACCACTATTCACAACGTCACCAATCAGACAAAATAGTTACGCCTAGGCATGGGCATATTTACCCGGACCGGAATATCCGAACCGAACCCGATCCAAAATAGTTGGAACCGAATTGGACTGGAACAGACACAAATACATGATGGGTCCAAATTTTCTATACCAAAAATATCCGACCCGAACCAAAATCGAACCGAGAACCGAATAGGTACCCAAAATATCTAAGATATCCAAAATATTATTTATATTTAAGCTTAAAATAACCAAAATTACTAAAATTACAATTACAAACCTAATATAATAGTTATATTTAGAATATGAATCTTTTAAATTTGTAATAAATTATGTTTATTTTGGATTTTTACCTTTGAATTTTGGAGTTAAGACAAGCTTTTCTGTTATTTTCACTTTTCAGTTATTTTTCTTATTTTCAGGTTATCATCGAGTATTGAGTACAACAAAACCGATAATAACCGGCCCGAATAAGAACCAGTTTTTTTGGAAATCTGAATGGGTCTAAAAAATTTAGCCCTGAACCGAAACCGAAACAGAACCAAAATTGTATAAAACCCGAACAGATCTAAAATTTAGCTACCCGAATAGAATCAAACCCGAATGGACTCGATCCGAATTTGACCCGAAACCCAAACGCCCATGCCTAGTTACGCCATCATATTCCTCGATCATTTTTTTTTTTTTTAATATCAGCATCTCGACTTATCATTCTACTACTATTCTTATGAAGTTATCGAGTTGGTCAGGTCCGGCTCAATGAAGTATTGGACCTTGTGCTCGCCCAAACAAAATTTCAGACTTATTTCCTATATTGAAAATGATAAACACTCATAAATTTAGGCTATTTTTACAATATTTTTTAAATATATATATTAAATCCTAAAAACTCAGAAAATTATATAACCATTTAGTGCTATGCGACATAGCTTAGTTCACAGAGCCCAAAATATCAAGCTAAGATAGCGTATTCACAATGTACACTTATGGACATAAAGCATGATACCATTTTGATTAACTAAGTGTATGATCCGAGAATCACATAACCTAATTATAGTAATTTAGGTTTAGAGTTCGTTAGAGAAATTCAAGTCGAAGCTCGGCGGCGCCACACAATTAGGTCTTCAGCAGGATGAATTAGGGTTTGAGATTTTTATAGCTACACCTTTCTAAAGGTTGCCTACGTACCCGAATCGAGATCAAGCCATTTGTAGTTCTCTTCATAGGAAAGTTCCTTCTTCTTGTCTACAAGAAGATTATCTCTCTTCATAATTGTCTCCATGAAGGTTATTATGTCTCTCTCGGCGTCTCCGAGAGGTTCTTTCTCTTCGGCATGTCTCTGAATCCGGAGGTCTCTCCGAATCCGAGCATTTCAGATCTCTTGATCTGGTGCGAGAGGATCTCTCTCTGAATGTCTCTCAGAAAGTCGAGCCTCTCTGATCTCTCTTTTCTCAATGATCTCTCTCTCGAATTGAATCTATCAATTTCTCGAATAGAGTCGTATCTCTCTGTCTAGAATGCCCTCTCAAGTCATGAGGGGCCTTGTATTTATATGGAGGAGGTCGGTTCCATTGAACTCTTTTTCCTTATCTTTTTTGGAAATATTCTTGTTTATCTCCATTTTTTCCATTATTTTATGAGATTTAGCTTTATCCTCAAGATTTTCTTTTTCTTTGAGAAGGTTGCTGAAGTGGATTTTTTCTTGATGGGCTATCTTTAATTAGTGGGGGCCATAATAGGAATGTACTCATTCTGGTCCATACACTAAGTTATGGTTAAATAATTTTAAGCTTGAAGAAAATTGTTTCATAATCTAGACTAACATGGTAACTCTGTTTCAATTGGAAACACAACTTAGTGGCGAATCTATAAACTTTTTCAATTGGGGTCACAACTATGCCAAATATATATATATACCAGTGTTGTTAAACCCGGACCGGACTAGAGGTCCGACCGGGTCCGACCACGAACCGGGAGAAAGAGCGGGTTGGGTTACCATTGAAAACTGGAGGTAGTTGAACTGGATAGCAACCCAGATTAGACCAGCTAAAAACCGGAAACCGGCGAACCAATGAACCGGATTAACTCGGGTTTGCTAATCTTATTAATAATTACTAATAATTGCATCTACGCAATGTTAGGATTTTTCTTTATTTTGAAGTGCTTGGCTCTGCAACTCACCGCCGCTGATCAAGTCAAGGTATTGTTTCTGAATTTCACTTCCCTAGTTCTCTCTTATTTTGTATTATAACTTTGTTTCATCATGGTGATTGCCAATGAAAAGTAGAAACACATACGTTCGTGAACTTATTCGCATAAGTATAATAATATTTGAGCATATGGATTCAATAACTCCCTAATCAAACCACATGCACTTACTTTATTGGAGTCGATTTAATATACTTACAGCAAGCTGATTTCTCAGTTGTAGAAGATAATGAAGCTTTGTTAACATCTAGTGATCTTGATCCTTTGGTCATATGATTCCATGATTTTTCTTATATACATATATATAAATTATATATATTATTCTTAAAATATTATCAAACCAGGTCGAATCCGATGGAACTATATTAACCCATGACCCAAAACATTTCCGGTTCAGTCACCAGTCCGGTTTTAACAACACTGATATATACCAATTATTCTATTAAGGAAATTTAATGGCTTGAGAAAATATATGTAAGGCTGTAAAATATTTTTAAAAAGCAATAAATTTCTATTATTTAAACGCCGACCTTTCATGTGTATAATTTTTTTTTTTTTTGAAAAAGAGCATAAATAACTTCGTTGAACCAGGTTTTCATGTGTATAATTGTTCAATCCAGTTTCCAGTTTTGTTATTTTGAACTTCATTTTTTGGTTTATAAAAGAAAAAAACAAATACAGTTCAGTTCAGTTTTGTTTAATTTGATTTACTTACTTATATATTAGTATTAATTAGTTGTTAATTAGCAAAATATTAATTTAAGAATAACAGTTTTTATTAAATTAAAGTGTTGGTCCTTTGTGACTACTAATATTATACGGTTTTTAACCTTCGTTTTCATACAAAAAAGGAAGCAGATTGATCATTTATTAGTTGGAATGTGTCAGTACTGGGTTTTAGTTATTGTAGCTATTAGTTTAAAGCATACAAGAGACTACCTACCGCGTTGAAAATAGGATACCCAACTAACTCCATAGAGCAAGGGCAAGGCAAGGTTACTTTTTTTAATAATAGTTACGCCATTGCTAGTTTATCGTATTCCTCGATCAAGTTTTTTTTTTTTTTTTTTTTTTTTTTTTTTTTTTTTTTTTTTTTTTTTTAAGTTTTTTTTTTTATATGCATGCATCTTGACTTTTACCATTTTATACGATTCTCAGGATATACTTATGAAGTTATCGAGTAGGTAAGGTCCGGCTCAATGAAGTATTGGACCTTGTGTCACGAAAACAAAATTTCAGACTTATTTCCTATATTGAAAAAGATAAACACTCATAAATTTAGGCTATTTTTACAATATTTTTTAAAAATATATATATATCAAATCCTAAAAACTGAAGAAAATGATAAACATTTAGAGCTATGTGACATAGTTTAGTTCACACAGCCCAAAATATCAAGCTAAGATAGCGTATTCACAAGGTACTCTTATGGACATAACAAAATATCAAGCTAAGATAGCGTATTCACAAGGTACTCTTATGGACATAACGCATGATACAATTTTGACTAACTAAATGATAGTTAAATAATTTTATGCTTAAAAAAATTGTTTTATGATCTAGATTAACATGTCAACTCTGTCTAAATTGGGAACATAGCTCAATGGCGAATCTATAAACTTTTTGTATTGGAGTTATAACTACACCAAATATTGTATATTATATTAAACTATATATAATGGGTCAAAACTAAAATTTACCAATTATTCTGTAAATATTATGAAAAAATACATATAATTACACATATTATAATATTAATATAGTGTCAATTGACACCATGTTAGGCTAAGTAGATTCGCCACACAAGCGCACCACCACATGATCGGACGAAAAAAATATCAGCAAACCAGATTATATATTTGCGCCTTTCAAACCCATGTTTATATACCAAAGTAAATTAAAATAATCTCTCTTTTCCACAATATATAGAACAATATATGTTTTAATTTTTTCATATATATTAAGAAATAATTAATGTTTCGCTTTGTATTTCCACTAAACAACTTTTAAATTAATAAGTACTTCAAATAATCATAATTAATATTTCTTAAATTTTGTAATATACAATCATTAATTAAGAAAAAGTAACTTAAAAACTCTAAAACATCTTATATTGTGGAATAAGAAAAACAAATTTAAAACATCTTATATTTAGGAGCGGATGGAGTAGTAAAAAAGAAAAAAAAAGAGTTGTGTATAAATAAGGTTTCAGCAGCTCTCTTCATATCTACAATTCAGCATCACTACTCGTTTCTACTAAACATCATAACCACATGGCACATCAAATCTCCAAAACCCTGTTGTCCTTCTTTCTATTCATTTTAGTCCTCTCTGATACCGTCTCATCCGTCCGAATCAACCTGAAAAAACCATGCAAACATTTCATCCTCCATATCCATAACGTTGCCTATGATAGCGATAACGCGGCTAATGCCACGTCATCAACAGTCGTAAACCCTTTAGGACTAGGGACCTTCGATTTCGGAAAGATTGTTATATTTGATAACCCTGTCACAATGGACGAGAACTTCCTTTCAGAACCAGTGGCTCGTGCCCAAGGCTTCTTCTTTTACAACAAGAAGACAACTTACAACACGTGGGTCGCTTGCACATTGGTGTTCAACTCGACGCAACACAAAGGAACGTTCACCATATTGGATGCAAATCCAATGACGCAGCCGACCAGAGACCTATCGATCATTGGTGGGACTGGTGACTTCATCATGACTCGTGGGGTTTGTACTTTCTCGACAGATCTCATTCAAGGCCAAAAGTATTTCCGTCTCAAAATGGATATTAAACTCTACGAATGTTACTAATATATATACATATGACTTGCAATATTTGATGTTTGTGTGTTGACCTTTTATTGCTTTTTATACGTCTGTAGTTTATCGTTGTTTCAAACTACCACATAATGGTATTGTAATCTGTTTGTAACGTTTTATAATAAAATGGCACTCTTGTTTTTTGTTTACCAAGTTGTAAATTAACCAACATCGACAAGATATTATATATCAAAAACAATATGTTGTGTATACTAGCTAGCAAACGACAGAGATTATTCAAGTTTTTTTTTTCTTTTTCTTTTAACCAAGAGGTCCGACCCATAATATTGAAAGATTTCAAATTATTGATGGTGCATCACAATAAAATAATAAATATTCAAAAAAATGCTTCAGAAGAGATATTCCAAAAGGGCACGATCCCCATGAACGTGTCCCGAAATGGTTTAACACCGCAGTGTTTCTTTGTGGTGCTTCAAACTGACCACCCATTTTCAAGTGAATTGCGTTTTGTAAATTTTTTATCCGTTTCATTTAATTCCTCTTTCTTTTTGCTTTAAGAATTCGTTTTCATGTTGTAGAAGAAGTCTTGGGCACGAGCCACTAGTTTCAAGAACTGATTATGGTCCATTGTCACTATACCTTTTTTTTTTTTTTTTTTTAAATTCACTTTATNCACTATATCATTATGGTCCATTTGTTACTATACCATTATAATTTGCCCGAAATTGAAGTTCTATAGTCCTAAAGGATTCGCAATTGGTGTTGATAGTCGCGTTATCACCATCGTATTAGATAATGTGGTAGTAGATAACAAAATGCTTGCAGGGAATTTCCAGGTCGAATGCTTTTAGGACCGATGAAACCATACCAGGAGTAATACGTATAAAAAGAAGGAGGATTAGAAGTTTCTCCATACTTTAACATTGCAGATCTACAGATAAATAACACTTCTACTAAACTCTCTCACTATGGCAAATCAAATATTCATAACCCTACTACCTTTTTTAAAATATAAAAATGGCCTCTAAAAACCAAAATCTCCGTAAATTGTTTTAATTAAACCAACCGGAAGCTGATCTTAGCTCAATATATAATTGCAGTTAAATCTTTTATTTTGCTAACCGTACCAAAATAGAAAATATTTTATGCTATGTTTACTCTTTAGCTCATACTGAATATATGCCTTACATGTAAAACTATAAAGAGAATCATTTTAAGGACATCTCTTTTCATCACCAAGATTAAAATATAAATACTTTTTAAGTATACATGTCATGGTACACCTACTACAATAATAATTAAACATTCTACTTTGGTTTTTTTGTTCTTTTTAATTAATCAGTGACATGTATTAAGTGTAGTGTAGGGAAGCAAATCTTATATGTAAGGCTGTAAGCAATCTTACTTAACAGGCGAAGCAAGAAACTCATCTGATATCAACGACGGACCTTTCATGTGTATGATTGTTCAAATCCATTTTCCAGTTAAACCATTTTGAATTTAGGATTTTTTTGTTTTATAAAATAGAAAACCAAATATAATTCAGTTTCTGATTGATATGTTTTACTTTAGTTTATTTACAAAAATCTAATCCAATAATGAAAATTTTCAATATGAAAAAGTGTTGGCCTTTGTGTTTATAGCTAGCTATATCATCTTATTCGATTTGGTGAAAGCTTCGCTTACATTCAGAAAAAGAGAAGCAAATTGATCATCTCTAAACATTGTAATATGCCTTTTCTGTTTCATGTAAGCTACTTTGCTACCATGCAATACTCTATTGTTTTTTTTTTTTTTGGTATGAGCAATACTCTATTGTTAGTACGGTTAAACAAATATTATCCTTTTAATTGGAATGTGCAACTGGGTTTTAGTTAAGTGTAGCAAACCATTATATTAGTAGAGGCACACAAGTGATTACCTACCACTACAAGTCGAAAATGTGATACCAAAACCAACTCCACCCATGTGCATAAAGCCAATGTTTCTCATGTTTTTTAGAGAAGGCTGCGTATGGCAGGGTTTCTTTTAATTTTCTTTTCAATAAATGTAGGTTAATTATTAGTTTCGCCATTCCTAGTTTATCGTATTCCCCGCATGATCAGTCTTTACTCTTTAGTATAGCTGGAAAACGAAAAATATATTCATACCAAATTATATATTTGCCTCTCAGTATATACCAAAATAAAATAAATTAAAAATATGAATTATGTACATGTATAAATAAGGCTTCAACAGCTCTCTCCATATCCACAGTTCAACATCACTACTCGTTTCTACTAAACAGTCTAAACTTAATAACCATGACACATCAAATCTCCAAACAAATATTCAAAACCCTATTGTCCTTCTTCCTATTCGTTTTACTCCTCTCTGATACCGTCTCATCGACCCGAATCAACCTGAAAAAACCATGCAAACATTTCGTCCTCCATATCCATAACGTTGCCTACGATGCTGATAATGCGGCTAATGCCACGTCATCAACAGTCGTAAACCCTTTAGGACTAGGGACCTTCGATTTCGGAAAGATTGTTATATTTGATAACCCTGTCACAATGGATGAGAACTTCCTTTCAGAACCAGTGGCTCGTGCCCAAGGCTTCTTCTTTTACAATCAGAAGACAACTTACAACACGTGGGTCGCCTGCACATTGGTGTTCAACTCCACGCAACACAAAGGAACGTTCACCATAATGGATGCGAATGCAATGACGCAGCCGACAAGAGACCTATCAATCATTGGTGGGACTGGTGACTTCATCATGACTCGTGGGGTTTGTACGTTCTCGACTGATCTCATTCAAGGCCAAAAGTATTTCCGTCTCAAAATGGATATTAAACTCTATGAATGTTATAACTAATATATGTGTGTTTCTTCGTTTGGCTTTGATGTTTGTGTGTTGACATTTTAATATTGCATTCGGTGTAATGTTGTTCCAAGTTACCACAAAATGGTGTTGTAATTTGTTTGTAACAAGTTTTTAATTAATTTAGTCTTGTGTTTTTTTTACCGAATTACAAACATACTGATAAGGCCTTAAATAAAAAGAAAAAAGTCAAAAACACATGTACAGGCTGAGGAACTCGTCTTAAGCAAGGCTCTGTTTTGAATTAATTCTTACTTTTTACAGACTTTACCAAATTTGATAGCTTGAGTTTTAATTTGTTAATTTAACTAGAAATGCACGACGAAATGTGCGGTAACAATGTTAGATTATATCCACGAGGACCAAACTATTTAAAAGGACCAACGTATACTACTAGTGGTGACTTCATTGATTTAATAATGGTTATTCTAAACTAATTGATGTACATGATAGGTAATATCAAATCAAATATAATCACTACTAATAGTGGTTTTTAACTACTTGATGTACATTAGGTATAATCAAAGACAACGAGAATGTACATCAAGTAAATTAAGCAAGCAATACTAATAGTAATTTCAGTGGAGAAGACAATAGTATCAACGTATTGGTTAGGTAGTTTTGAAGGAATTCATAATTTTTGATGTTGGATCCTCCATATACACTCCCTCAGATGATGACTCTTATTACCTCATCTCAAACCGAATCCCACTGTAGAGTCCACGTTCATAAACGGATAGCGAACAAATTTGTGTTGCAGGCTAAACTTTGATGGATGATACGTAAATAAATGGAAAAAAAAAAAAGATGATCAATCAGTAAGGAAAAGAACGTGTCTATTACTAATTTTTGAACAATATAAATATTTAAAAAATTTAGAAAGACACGACATATTGCTACATATTATGCTGGGAAGAGAAGATATCACTGCTCAATTCATCCCTATCATTTTAGCTCCATTTAAGGCATTATCCGTATTAAAGTCCTGGATTTAATTGTCTAAGGCTTAAGCTCTGTTTGCAAAATGTTCTTCTTCATTGTAATTAATGAAATTTACATACTTCGCAAACAAAAAAGTCCTGAATTTAACCAAAAAAAGTCTTGGATTTGACTGTTTTATTAGCTAACTTCAAATCTCATTAACTAAGCCAGGTGATGTGCTCTTGATCTCTTAGATCCTTAATATGACCCTGATCATTGGTGAGATCCTACACCAAAACTTTAATATCCAAAATGTTAGTTTTGTAAAACAAAATTGTGCGAGTATTAGTTTCGCAGACACATATCGGTCCATATAGAACCAGGTATGTCAAGACCGGACTAGATCATACCTACTAATGCAACATTTTATATATTTTTTCTGTGGGTAACAACCTATTGTTCCACATTAATATTTAAATCCTAAAAATCCAAGAGTAAATTTGCATGAGTACCTACCAGAATCGGATTAGGCAGAAGTGAACAAAATTATCTCATTTTAACATGTCTACTCATTACAAGGACGTGAGCCAGGGGCCAGGGCCCGGCTGCAACCACTACCAATGGTAGGATTTCATTTCGTATAAGCAGTGATAAAGGGTTCTTTGAGTATAAAGGATTCAAGTCCAGAGGACCAGCGT
>OVBJ01003025.1:0-14137 GCA_900406535.1 Noccaea bulbosa
AAAAAGAAGAATAGTGAGTTGGAGGATATGAAGACATAAAAAAAAATAGAAAAACAAAAATTGGAAGAAGAAAAAGAAAAAGATGATGATAACGAGTATAAAATTGAAATAAAAAGAATAAGATAGAATAATTGGAGAGGAATTACAGGAAAAAAAAAACAAGAACTGAGAATTTTTTCTATCTTTTAAGCGAATGAAAAAAATTATGTAGAGAATGAGAAAGAGAAGACAAATAAGACACATCAAGATTACAAAAATAAGAAGTCGGCGAAAACAAAAATATAAATACAATCATAAATTCTACTATTTATGTTATTAAATTTTTTAATTAATTTATATATTTAAAAAAAAAATTGAATATATCGATGGATTGTGGGGTTAGGATTTAAGGTGTAGGGTTTATATTGATGGTGTAGGGTTTAGTATTTGGTGCATTTAAAAACAAAATTGAATTATTATGAAAGAATATCAAAATTAGAAAACATTGATTATAAATTTATATCTACCTTTCTAAATTACATTCACAAACAGAAAAAAAAAACTAAAAAAATAAAGCAAATCCAGAATTAAAAGATAACAAAACCGTTAGAATTTTAAAAGATCTCAACTATATAAAGATAAAAACTATTTCACAAATCCTTGAAAAACTAAACAATCGGATAAATTGATAGGTGAAATACAAGATTTACACAAAAAGAAATAAAAACATGAGTAAAAAGAAAGAAGACGGTGAAAAAGAAGATGTGAAATATAGAGAAGAAGAAGAAAACACGAACATGAGGAAAAAGAAATCAAAGAAGAAATAATGGAATGTGAAGATAAAAAAAACAAAGAAGTGATAAATAAAAATTAGAATAATATGATGTCACAGAAGACGAAGATGATCAAGATAGAGAGAAGAAGAATGAGGGAAAAGAATGTAAAGAAATTTAAAAAGAAAAAGAAGAATAGTGAGTTGGAGGATATGAAGACATAAAAAAAAATGGAAGAACAAAAATTGGAAGAAGAAAAAGAAAAAGATGATGATAACAAATATAAAATTGAAATAAAAAGAATTAGATAGAATAATTGGAGAGGAATTACAGGAAAAAAAAAAAAAACAAGAACTGAGAATTTTTTTTGTCTTTTAAGCGAATGAAAAAAATTATGTAGAGAATGAGAAAGAGAAGACAAATAAGACACATCAAGATTACAAAAATAAGAAGTCGGAGAAAACAAAAACGATAAATACAATCATAAATTCTACTATCTATGTTATTAAATGTTTTAATTAATTAATATTTTTAAAAAATATTTTACCTGCACAAGGTGCAGGACCACCACCTAGAAATTAATAAGTGGTAAAAAAGGAAAATACGTAGAAACGACCGAATAAG
Source organism: Noccaea bulbosa (assembly GCA_900406535.1). Classification (NCBI taxonomy): domain Eukaryota; kingdom Viridiplantae; phylum Streptophyta; class Magnoliopsida; order Brassicales; family Brassicaceae; genus Noccaea; species Noccaea bulbosa. The sequence continues at coordinate 1,377 of OVBJ01003025.1, forward strand.
AGGAAGAAAAAGAAAAAAAATGTATGATGAAGAAGACAAAAGTCGATGAATGAGAAAAATTGAGAAGAATAAGATGAGACAAAAATTATAAAGAAAAGAGGCAAGAAGAAGAAGAAAAACTGATAAAAACAGAACAAGAATAAGTGAGAGGAGATGAAGATGATTATCTTATGACAAAAGGAAAACGAAGTAAAAGATGAGAAAGAAGAAGACAACGAGATTAATGAAAATTAGAAGATCTTGAAGTCGGAGAAGGCGAAGACTATAGACAAGAAGAGGAAAGAAGAAGAAAAATCGGGAAAAAAATGTAGCAGAAAAACATAGAAGAATATAATAATTGAGAGGAAATGAAGATGATTAAAAATACAAGAATGATGATATATGGAAAGAAACAAAAAATAAAAAAATAAAGAAGAGGAAGAATAAAAAGATAGAGCTGCTTATCTTCAGACAAAAGGAAGATGAAGTAAAAGATGCAGAGACGAAGGCAACGAGACAAATAAAAATTAGAAAAACTTAAAGTCGGAAAAGACAAAGACAGTAGACAAGAAGAGGAAAGAAGAAGAACAATCGGAAAAAAATTGTAGCAAACAAACACATAAGAAATTGGAGGACAAGAAGTTTTAGAAGAAAAAAGAAAACTCGAAGACAAAATAAAAGAAGGAGAAGACAAAGACGAATTAATTAAAAGAATATGATATTTGATAAGCCGAATGTAATAAAGAATGAGAGGGAAGAATGAAATGACGAGGAAGAAAAAACAAAGAAAAAGAAGAGGAATAGGACTACGACAATGGCAAATAAAAATCTTTAAAAAAAAAGTCAAAGATGAAAAACGGTAAAAGTAGAAAACAAAAGAAGAATAAAATGAAAAATTCAAGAATAATTATAACCATGAAAAAAAGCCAAAAAAGCCAAATGCGATCATAAAAAATAGAGGGAAGAAGAAGAAATACGAGAAAGAAGAAAAAAAAAAAGATAAAGAAGAAGACGAAACTGATAAATAAGATGTTACAAAAAAAAAATTTTAGAAAATGTAAATGACGTGAGACCCATAATAAAAAAAAGAATATTGATCATACAAAATGATGAAGAAGAAAAAAATAAGAAGAAAAACCTAAATAAAAAGAAAGAGAAGACGAAGGTGGTTAATTAAGAAGGAAGGGGGAGAGGAAGTGACAAATAAAAGTTGGAAGACGAAGACGGAAAAAGAATACAAGAATAAGAGAAAAAAGAAGAAGTGTGTAATGTGGGGTTATGGTGTAATGTTGGATTCGGGTGTGCGGTTTAGAGGGAGGATTTATAATGTTGGGTTAGGGTTTAGGGTGTAGGGTTTATACTGATGTGTGTAGGGTTTAGTTTTTGGTGCATTTTTTAAAATTTGAATAGATTAACATTGCCGATTATAAACACACAAAAAATAACAAATTCTTTAAAAAAAAACTAAAACAATAAAAGCAAATCCATAACCAGTTGGTAATGTGGGGTTAGGGTATACGGTTTATGGGGGGTTTAATAATATAGGGTTAGGGTTTAGGGTTTATATTGGTGGGAGTAAGGTTTAGGGTTTAGACAAATAAAAACATGAAGAATCAGAAGTAAAAGAAGTCTGGGGCAGTAAAGAAGGAGGGGAAGAAGAAGGCAAAGAAAAAAGAATAGAAGATGAAGAAGAAGTGGAAAATCGAAAGAAAAGAAGAAAAACACAAAACAGATGAAGAATAAATTAGAAAATGCAAAGAAAAAGATGAATAAAAACCATAAAAACAAAATTAGACGGATAAAACAAACAAAAAAAATGAAAAAGAAGATATTAAGTTGGAGAAAATAAAAATAAAAATTTCCTTATATAAAGATGGAAATAAATAATTTAAATTTAAATTTTATTGAGAAGATGGAAATTAATAATTTAAATTTAAATTTTATTGAGAAAACAATCAGTTAATTTATATTTTTTAATACTCATTTTATAATCAATCAATAAAATATAAAAATAAAATGGAACCAAATATGTGGAAGAAACAATAAGGAGAATACAAGGGAAAAAATAAATAAGATGAAGCAAAAAGAACACCATATAATGAAGAAGACAAAAGTTGAAGAACATGAAAATTTGAAAAGAATAAGATGTGACAAAAATTATAAAGAGGGAGAGAAAAGAAGAAAAAAACTGGTTAAAAAAAAGAACAAGAATAAGTGAGACGAGAGGAAGATGATTAAAAAGTAGAGAAATAAGGATACATGGAAAGACACAAAAAAACTAAAGAAGAGGAAGAATAAGAAGATAAAATCGATTAAAAATAAGTTGGAAATGACGAGAGAAAAACGAGGACAAGAAGAATAAAAACAAAAATTAAGAAAACATGGATAAGAAATGGGAAGATGAAAGAGACAAAATGTAAGAAGTGAAAACGAATATGAGAAGAATAAAAACCAAAAAAATAAAATTCATATAAAATAAATATAATAAAGAAGGAGCGGATGAAAGAGTAAAAATATTGTAATTGATGAAGACAATAAAGAAGAAAAGGAAGAATGAGGGAACGAGTGAGTAAAAAATTTGAAAGATAAAGAAGAGACTAAACCTGATAAAAAAGAAGTCAGACAAGATTAGAAAAAGACGAATAAAAAACTTAATCAAATTATGAAGACGGATGACAAAGAAAATGAAGAAGAAGAAGAAGAAAAAGAAAAATAGAAAACCGAAGAAGAGGAAGTAAAAGAAAAACAAATGATGAAGAAAACTAAAGTTAAAGAAAAAGAGACGACACGAAGAAAAATGACACAAATGAAATAAAGAGAGAAGAAGAAGAACATGAAGAAATACTAGGATATAAAAACAAGAATAAGTAAAAGGATATGAAGATGATAAAAAAAAATACAAATATGTGGTCAGAAAATTTAAATTTAATATTGTACTATTATTTTTACGAAGACAAAGACAAATAAAAACCGAAAGTAAGAGTAGAAGACAAATAAGACAAAGATTGTAAACAAAAGTTAAGAGAAAGCAAAGACGATAAGAAAAGATGGGAGACTTAGGGAAAAATAAGATGAAGAAAAATAAGAAAAGAGAATCAGAGGATATGAAGATGATCAATAAAAAAATTGAAAAGATAAGAATAATAAAATTTTGAAAAAGATGAAGACCAATAAAAATGGATATAGTTTTTGAAAGAAAATAAAAAGATGAGTATGTTGTAGAGGACAAAGAAAAAGACGAATATGATCGTCGAAATTTATTATGTTTTTTCATAGATAATAAATTTGAAATACTCATCAGTATAATTATGCATTATATTGAGAAGATAGGCATATTGAAAACTTTGAAAGAAAAATTATATGAAATTTTGTTAATATGATATATAAAGTAGTCTGCCAAAACATTTGATTTGGTTTGAATATTTATATTATTTTTAGCAAAATTAGATAATTTTTTTTTAATCATACTGTCTTTAATTATGAATAATTTAGTTTTAAGATGATAAATTTTATTTTTTAAAAATAATTCATGCCCGCACAAGGCGTGGGCCAACCACCTAGTATATATCAATGTACTAATAAAAATCAATATTTTTTTTTTTGTTAAAGTAAATTTTTTTTTTTTTTTAAAAAAAATCAATAATTAAACATTAGAAATGCAGAGTAAACCAGAGTTTACACAATTATGCGATTTTGTTCTCACTTCTTTACAAAGAGACCACCGAAGCCGCCGCCGTTTTTCTTCTGCAGCACTGCCACTGAGTTCTTGTACCCCCGGAAACGGTTTTCCAGCCACCGTTACCTCCGGTGGTTTCTTCTTTCTCGTCTACCTTCTTGAGGAGAGGATTGGTCTCGTAAAACTGATCTTGCTTCGTTAAACTACCAAGAACAAAGTCGATGATACTCTTCTCTTCTTTCGTGGTGGTGCTGCGGGCTCCTTTTGCCCCCGTGGCGTAGACTCTTACGGTGGCCGGAGAAAAGGGCATAAGAATCGAAAAAACAATTCTTTTGGTCTTCTGTTGCGTACCTCTCTTCTTTTCCTGTGTATTGTCGTTAATTTTCGTGTGGCTTATGTTACAGCTTACATAGGGATTGGATTTTTGGGTAAATCTGAGCCGTTGGATCGTTTTGACATGAGGTCTCCACAAGTGTCTTATCCAGTTATCCAGTCCTTTTTTTTTGTTTTTTTTTTGTATGAAATCCAGTCCTTTCTTTGTCTCCCTTTTATGCATGCTTTGATGATGTTGATTTAGATTGGCATGATGATCAGATGATGGCATGACGAATGTGGAGGTGTCACGTGGGATATCGAGAGAGCAGATTTTGGGCTTTGTCATGGATCCCCAACGTTTGTGAATTCTCACCCTTTTTTTTTTCTTTTTCTAGTTACTGACTTACTTGTATATGATTGAATTTTTGGAAAATGAAAATACTTTGTTACGTATCTCACATATTTTATAAAAATATTTGAAATGTGTATGAGTTATCTGTGGAATATGATCATGATTAGCTAATATTTTCTATCGGTCGAAACTGTTTCCTAAATAATTTGGGTTTTTTAGACAAAAAGCTCTTTTTATAGTAAGTTACAGCAACGTCCTAATTCAACCACATATGTGATCTTTACCATTTTTGATATTTTCATTAGAATTTTGCTAATATCAGTATATTTTATTATTTAAATCTACTTAATGCTGTTTTCAACTCTTTCACAAGTGTATGTTATTGTTCGACCCGAAGCAAACCCCGTTTCTTAGAATGGGCTAACTGCCATTGACCGAATCTTTATTCTCGAAGCAAAGATCTTCGTTGCTACTTGCTAGGCTCATTTCTTATAGATAAAGTATTCATCGATAACTCATGACCAAAAAAAAAGTATTCATCGATAACTAAATTCGTGCCACTGTTTAAACTTTAAAGAATAAAGAGATTATATTTTGAAATGCGTGTTTAATTTTGATTACATGCACGTTGCAAAGATTATGGAAATTCATGACATTGAGAGTTGAGTTCGTCAAATGTTCTAAGATTCATTTTTATTTAATTAAGACAAGCCCACATTTAGTTAATATTCACGAGATATTTTCGTCTAGTCTCAAGTTTTATTTCTGTATACACGAATATTTGGTGCATATTAATAACAGACAAAATAGGACCAAAAAAAAAAAATGCAATATAATCGATGGTACAAAAGAAATCAAAACTAAATTGTAACGGGACAATTAATTTGCTTTCGTGTTCTATTATCCCAAACCATACACGCGCAATATTCTTATCGACCCAAATTTAAGTTTCCCAACTACTTTCTCCTAATTGAAACAAAAATCAAACCTTTCTTGTTATAACCTATAGTAAAAGTTTTCTCATTTATACATATATATATATATATATATATATATATATATATAAACACATCCCTCTCCTTCACCATATATGTCTCTCTCACCAGTCTCTCCATACAACAAAAACAAAAAGCCTAAACTGGAAAATGGAAGCCTTAAGCCCCATCTTAACCGGTTACGCTGTGGCCGCTCTATCGCTTTACGCTATTTGGTTCTACTTCCTCTCCCGGAGACTAACCGGTCCCAAAGTCTTACCTATCGTTGGAAGCCTACCGTTTCTAATTGCGAACCGGAGCCGAGTCCATGATTGGATCGCTGATAACCTCCGAGCCACTGGCGGTACGTACCAAACAAGCACGATGGTGATACCTTTCGTGGCCAAGACGCAAGGGTTTTACACCGTGACGTGCCACCCAAAAAACGTCGAGCATATTCTTAAGACACGGTTCGATAACTACCCCAAAGGTCCAATGTGGCGAGCTGCTTTCCACGATCTTTTAGGACAAGGAATCTTCAACAGCGACGGTGAGACGTGGCTCATGCAACGTAAGACCGCAGCGCTCGAGTTCACTACCCGGACTCTTAGACAGGCCATGGCTCGGTGGGTTAACGGCACTATCAAGAACCGGTTATGGCTTATATTAGACCGGGCGGTTAAGGACAACAAACCGGTCGATCTTCAAGATTTGTTTCTGAGGTTGACTTTTGACAACATTTGTGGTTTGACTTTTGGAAAAGACCCTGAGACGCTTTCTCCGGATCTTCCAGAGAATCCGTTCTCGGTCGCGTTTGACACTGCGACGGAGGCTACTCTAAAGAGGCTTCTCTACACCGGTTTCTTGTGGAGGATTCAGAAAGCGATGGGGATTGGATCGGAGAACCAGCTCAAGAAGAGTCTTGAAGTCGTTGAGACTTACATGAACGATGCGATCGACGCTAGGAAAAACGCTCCATCCGATGATCTTTTATCGCGTTTTTTGAAGAAACGTGACGTTAATGGCAACGTTCTTTCGACGGCTGTTCTTCAGCGTATCGCGCTTAACTTTGTTCTCGCGGGGAGGGACACCTCTTCTGTGGCCTTGAGCTGGTTCTTTTGGCTGGTTATGAATAACTCGGAGGTGGAGAAGAAAATCGTTGAGGAATTATCAAAGGTTCTGAAGGAGACACGTGGCGATGATCAGGGAAAGTGGACGGAGGAGCCGTTAGAGTTTGACGAGGCAGATAGGCTCGTTTACCTCAAGGCTGCTTTGGCTGAAACGCTGCGTTTATACCCTTCCGTGCCTCAGGTGAAATTATATACACTAATGTTATGTCAACAAAATCATTTTAATAATTGGAAACATCATATATAACGCATATTATGGACTGGAGAGATTTGCATTAAAGACGTAAAATTAACATGGACGCAATTACTTACTCATATAATTTTGATTCATGTCTAGGCATAGTATACTATTTAATTGCATTGAAGTTTCTGAATGAATTCATATAGCTAGCTAGTTGACTAATTAATTAATTCCATGACTTCTTCCTTTTAAGCTGACAATTACAGATTTATTTTTCTTAATCCCTATAGGATGCTAGCTAGTATCAGTGACGGTTATAATCACATTTAACTTTTACTTAATTTGAGTTATTCTTTTTTTTTTTTTTTGGGTAAATTTTTTGAGTTTGAGTTATTCTTTACCAAAAGGTAAACGGCAAAAATAAACGCAAAAACAATCATTCATATTTTTTACTCATAATTCGGAATAAAGAGCTAATGTAACGTCTTAGTAACGTTCCAAATAACCAGGATTTCAAGTACGTCGTAGACGACGACGTTTTGCCTGACGGAACTTTCGTGCCAAGAGGCTCGACGGTGACCTATTCGATTTACGCGATCGGCCGGATGAAAACGATTTGGGGAGAAGATTGTCTCGAGTTCCGACCAGAGCGGTGGCTCACGGCCGACGGTGATCGGTTCGAGACTCCCAAAGACGGCTACAAGTTCGTGGCGTTCAACGCCGGACCAAGGACTTGCTTGGGTAAAGATTTGGCTTATCTCCAGATGAAGTCGGTGGCTTCAGCAGTTCTCCTCCGTTACCGGCTGTTTCCGGTTCCTGGTCACCGAGTCGAGCAGAAGATGTCGCTGACACTGTTCATGAAGACCGGGTTACGTGTATACTTGCAACCTCGTGGTGAAGTTGCGTGATTAATATTAAGGGTAAAGTGGTAAATATGTTAAAGGATTGAGAATATGTTTGTCATTTGAAGTTTTTAAATTGTTATAATTACGCAATCTCATTTTCCTATGTTTTCTTCTACCTACAAAATACATATTATGATATGCACTTTTTGTGCCTTTGTTTGGTCAAGTTTGTTCAACTCTTTTTTGAATAAAAGTTTACTTGTTTAAATTGGGTATATATTAATTATTAATTATAATTGAATTGGTGGATTTAATTACGTTTTAGATTAATGCCAGTTTCGTAACGTCAAGTGGGAATCAATTCGCACTAATCTCCAGCTACAACAACCACTTTATGTAATTAAACAACCGAAAAAGCAAAATAATGGAGTAAACTATAAATCGGAGAAAATATTCGAGTACAAAGAAGCACATAAACCCTAATTATTATTTTTGATACGAAAAGGAGCTTGGATCTTCATATCATCCATAGAAAGTTGTAAGAAAATAAATTATTAAAGAAAGGAAGAAAAAGATAGAGAATGATCATACTGATAAAGATGATCATATATTATGGGTGCTGTTAGAAAAATGGGAAGCAGTTGTTGCTACCTTGAACAGAACCAGAGAGCATCTCTATCAGATCCATTTCTCTTCTTTCACTTGTAGAGTTAGCTTGAGGCACAAGTAACTCGTTGTAGCCTCCGTGCTCTACTGTTGTGGATGACGTGGAAGATGAAGAAGACGGAAAATGAGGGTTGGAGTAAGACAACGAGGTACCATTCAACAAATAAGATAAGTAGAGATCAGATGCTAGGTGGTGCTGCGTATTCGGTGCTGGAACTGTGACCATTGCCTGATCATGATGATGAGTTGCAACATTGTTGTGCAAGTTAGGTTTAGGATTCTTGATCATCAACCCATATGTTGAAGACTGGTCTACATCATCGGAAGTTTGGCTCAGACCTATGTTCTCCAGAGAAATCGGATGGTTTGCAAAGATATTCTGCAGGTCCACAAGCTCTTCGTCATATGGATCGCCAAGGACCGACGATACAGAATCTCCATCAGAATAGATCTGATCAAGAGTCGGTGTAGACACAACACTGTTGGTGTTCTCATTCTTGCTGTCATCCTTTTCCTTGTTAGTGTTATTACTTTCGATGCTTTTGATGTAGTCTTGGAGAATGCATGGCCTTTTAGCTGATGGAGAGAGATCACTATCATTGTCCGCGTTTGCCTGACGTTTTTGTTTGCGTTTTGAGTTTTGGCGTCGTTTAGTCGCATTCCAATGGTTCTTGATAGAGTTCTCGGTGCGTCCCGGTATGAGTTTAGCGATCTCCGCCCACTTGTTCCCAATTCTCGTGTGTGCTTCTACAAGAACCCTCTCTTCTTCTTCGCTCCATCCATCTTTCTGGAAACAATCAACAAAAACGAAAGTATGTTAAAACACTAGATCTAGACAAAAGTATGTTAACAGAATAGAGTGAGACTAATGTTAAAGCCCTAGATCTAGACAAAAGTATGTTATAAGGAAAATAAGAAAGAAAGAAAAATAAGCTAGATCTTGAATCAAACCCTGATATCAGGACGGAGATGATTATGCCATCTCTCACGACATTGTTTCCCCGCTCTTCCCTCAAGTTTCTCTGAGATCATTGCCCATTTTCTCTCCCCATGTTGCCTCACCAACCTTATCAACTTCCTACACGTATATGCATAGACTCTCGTATAAACGCATGAATCTACATAAACATAAATCTAGATATATATACCTGTCTTCTTCAGCCGTCCATTGCCCTTTAATGAGATTCTTGTAAGGTCGCTTCTTCGTAGTGTTTTGATAATCTTTGGTTGCACCTTTAACGACCATTTGTCCAATAAGGCTTTGGTTTCCTCCATTAAAAACAAAGTTTTTGTCCTTCCTCGGAGAAAACGTCATGTTCTCTTTGTTATCGTTTCTAATCTCAATCGGCATTTTCGTCTTCACGATTGATCGGTCTCTACTACACTCTTGTTTCTTAGAACATAAGGCATCATTCTTTTGGCCGTATAGGAATCTCTCCACGGCGGTCAACGGTGGTGCAGCTCCGTGGGCGAGACGCTGGCCTTCCATGGTCAAAGGAAAAAAAAAAAAAAGATTGGTAGAATGGAGAGGAGAGCAGTCAGAGCACAAAGAAGGAGAGACTTAAGCTAGTAACAAGGAAAATGTGAGAACTTAATAAGTTGCTATATAAATTCAAAGCAATGAATGACCCATTGAATTTTATTAATTATGATATTTTCTTAAACAAATAAAAATATGAACCTTCTAGCTCTCGAGTGTTTTTGGTTTTGAAAAAAAAAAAGGAAGAAATACACAAAAAATAATTTATATATATGCCTTAAAATCACTAAGCTAAAAGATTACAAACTCTGATAACCAGAAGATATTGTTATTTAATTGATTACTATATGGATCTATACCTATTAGTCACTAAATTTCAAATCGATATTTTACCAAAATCCTCTCTGATTTCCTTATGACAATATCTACGAAGGATTAAAAAGAATATAAGTCGATTACAGAACAAAATTTCCAATATGATTTGTAAAGACCACTTGTTTGGAAACAATACTCATGAATTTTAGTCCTTTTTATTCATTTTGCAATATGATTAATATTTTCACTAAAAAAAAAACAGTCTAAGCAGCAAAAACTAATAATAAAATGGTGAGCTAATAATAAGACCGTGAAATATGCCAAGTGGCGTGAAAAGAGCTAATCTAAACAGTAGCTAATAGATCCGACGGCTAATAAAAATTAGAACAAAATTTGTAACTTTTGAGTTAGAGAGAAGGAGAACGAGAAGGAGAATAAGGCGGGAAGGAGTTGGGTAAATCTGTAAATGGGTTAATCTTATTAACTACACAGAAACTCTCTAAATTAATAATATTGAGACTTTGATATTTTATTAATTTATAAAATTATTAATTTATCAGTTTTGACAAAAATATGTTTTATTAAAAAATAATTAAAAATTATATGTTTTTAAAAACTTATAATATTTTCTAAAATTTTATTCTAAAACCAGAGATAAGTAATACAAATATTAAAATTTAATAAAAACAAACAATAATAAACTTATGTTTTAGTATATTATCATAGTTTATATTTTTATATATGATTTGTTTACGGATATTATTAAGTTATGTTATTAATAGGACCATATATATACATAGGTTTTTTTTTTTTTTTGACAACATATATACATAGGTTTTTTAAAACAATTATTATCTTATTCTCTTATTATCTTATCGATTTATGCTATATTTTACACCGGCGCAACTTGGGACCAGAGAAAATTATTATATTATCGAGTTTGTTAGTTTATCGAATATTAATTAATAGAGTTTATATTGTAATTGTAATTTAAATTAGGGTAACTACTCAGATTTTTTGAAAAGACGATCACATCCTAGTGGGAGTAACTACTAAGTAGTAAGTACTAACTATAGACATAAATTCTGAAGGAAGGGTAGTTCAGGAATTATTGAAATGAGTATTTTGTAAATTACAGTAATATGTAACGGACAAAGTGGTTAATGGAGCCATTATTGGTAATTTATTTGCCCGCCAAATAATAACATGGTGGGTTAGAGAAATTTTGAAAAATACACTATTTAAAAAGGTAAATTTTCAAAAATATATTTATTGTATAGCAATTTTCGAATATGATATACAAATACATTTTTTTTTTTTTTTTGTTAAACGATATACAAGTACATATGAGTATATGAATATATAACATAACCAAGTGATGGTGGTCTACTGATTCCCACTTGAAGAAGAATTGCCCTGTTGGTTAACGATTTAGCGTACACATATGACAAATATTTTGTTTGTAAATTGTAAACGCCAACGCTATAATTCATATTCTTAAACAAAAAATAATAATACAGTAAAAAAGAGAGGAAATTTGATCTAATATAGTCTTTTGACATTTCTTTGTTTTTGTTTTTTTTTTTTTTTTTTTTTTTTGTTTTTNGACATTTCTTTGTTGACACTAGCTAGGTAGTCTCTATTTTATTTATTTGACAGTTTTTGTTTTTAATCGTTAGTTTATGTTTGATCGAATCTTTTCTTGGCATGCAATTGTCAAGTAACGTGTATCGGTGCATGTGTTATATTTTGTGCTAATATTTTGCACCTGCCTAACTAAAAACCAGATAAATTTCTTATATTATAAGTTTATTAATTTATTGAATATTAATATATAGAGTTTATATTTTTTTTTTTTTTTCTTAACCCCGTTTTTATTAATGCAGAGAAAACGGTTACAAGTAAAGATAAAGTACGGAGTACACGAGATGAACTAGATAATATCAAATCTTCCGCTTCGACAGATAAAGATAATGCGACTCAGCCTCGTCCTCCACGGCCACGGTTCCCACGCCCGCGAGCTGTTGATTGCCAATGCATTTCTTTAGCCTTCGTTGATGGCTTAACAGGTCTATCTCGAAGGATTCTTTTCCCGGCAGGCGTCATAGAATCCGCCTGATCTGACTCTTTGTCTGAATCAGACGAATCTTCCTCTTCCTCCGGTGAACCCAATGAAGCAAACTTATTAGAACCAAGATCTGGCTCAATCAATCTCTCCCTCTCCATATGGACAGTGAGATGTTCTTGAGCAGTAATATCTGTTGTGATTGGTAAAGGACTAGCAGCCCCTAAAATAGGATACTCAATAATTTTCTCACTGGTGATAGTGGGTTGCCTGATAGATTGTGTTATAGACACAATAGCGGTACTTGGAGCAATCGTAATAGGGTCACAAAGAGGTACCTCAGTGACAGAAGCCTGGACAGACGCAATTTGAGCTAAGGCAGATAATGAATCTTTCTGTGAAGTACTTGTAGTGACCGTGTACATCTCGATGTCATCCACCACATGAGTCTTAGTTGTTGTATTAACAACTGGAGCCGAAAGCGGTGGAGACTCTAACTCTTGAGAAATCGTCTGAATTGCGGGGAAGGCAATCGCCTTGCAACCAGGATCCGAAGGGGGAAACTCATTGGATGTATAGAGTTTATATTGTATATGAATATCATGACGCCCGGAGCAATGACAATCAAGACAGCGTCTAGCTAAGAAAACGAATGGGGTGATCCAAAAAAAAGATTCTGACACTCAAGTAAGTGAGGCGAGACAACACGAATATGATTGGGGGAGTTCGTAGTAAAGATGTAAACGGTTAACTGTGCAATAGAAGAAGGTACCAAACAAACAA
>OVBJ01003026.1:0-14130 GCA_900406535.1 Noccaea bulbosa
AGATGATAATCCTCCTCCGGCTACAATAATGCTCATCACCGATCAGATGGAAATGTTCTTCTCAGGCAGTCTTGTCCATGAACAACAAGGGGATAAATACAACCTTTTCCTGTCTTATTCATTTAGGCCTTACAAAATGTCCGTCCTGGTCACTTCTGCTGAGTGGCTCTGGGAAACCTTACTTGCAGGTGTGTNTGTCCTCATCATTATCATGTCCTCTCATCATCCCAAAATCTGATTTTTCCTTCTTCTTTTCCACAGTTTCAGTTTCAGAGACAAGAAGTTAGTGAAAGGAGTGAATCTACCGGAATGTTTTCTTGCAAAGTGTGCTTAGATGATTTCAAAAGATTTGATGATTTCAGGATGCATCTCTCAAGTGATCAACATGCAGGAGAAGTAAGCATCCACATTGTCTCTTTGTCTAACCATTTGACTAGCAACCACATGTTTAACTCTTTTCCACTCTTTGTCAAGCAGGAGGCTTGTATTATTTCGAATATTCAATATAAGGCGCGCAACAACGAGCACTGGCTAATAAAACGTGTAAGTTGTTGCTTCTTGATTAAAAAAACAATTAAAGTCCCTATAGTTTTATGTTTTCTCGTTTCCGAATATACGTACTCATGTTTCATATACATCTTGTAGGTTGAAAAAGAGCAAACGTTTCAGGAGGAAAGCAGTCCGGGCGGGTCTTGTTCTTCTTCATAAATCATAATCATTTACGTGTTAAATGATGTAATTAGTAATTCTAAATGAAACGGTGGAAAATTTCAAATTTATTGAATGTTAATATATCATATAATAGTAACTGTTTAGTAGTATGTGTAGAAGAAGAAAAAACACCACAAGGCTAATTTCAAGTCTTGTGTGCTTTAATTTCTCCCAAAGCTAACCATGATCATAACCTTTTACTGTAACCTACGCTTTAGTCTATGTACTAAATATATGTAAGTCTACCCATTTCAAAAAATAGCATCATAATGACAAGCATCAACTGGAATATTATATGCTAAGAGATACTCGAAGGTCAAAACCAAATAATGTTCAAACCAAATAAGAAAAGCGAAAGCGAGGAGAAAGGTACTAAAACTCTTCTTAATCTCTACAAACTGGCTTTTTTTGTTTTTAATCATCTTCTTACTCCCTAGGCCCTTCTATGCATGAGGTTATGATTCCAAGAGAAACATCATATCAGATAAAGGTTGTTCCACTCTAGATAAACATAAATGCAGCCAATCAAGGACCATACTTCCTGCCCTCTTCTTTGCACTACTCATCAGTCTCTTCCTCCCATCTTCTTGTCCTCCTCCATCTTCTTGTCCTCCTCTATCTTCGCGACCCAGTGTAGAAGAGGTAAGGTTAATCTCCTTCGTCACTTTCCGCCTGATCTCCTGCGCCTTAGCTATCATTTCCCTCTCCGTCGTCATCACCATCAGAACCGCGAAATTTTACGGAGCCAAGGAAGCGATGAGGCGACATCAGCATCGGAAGCAGACTGAGCCAAGGAACTGTGGAGTTCTTCTTTGATTGCGCGTATAGCTCGGAGATTTGGTCCTTCTTTACCTCGGCGGCCAATCTATCATGCCCCTCTGGTTTTAACGATGCATTAGTTTGGATCACTAACGCTTCTCCAGACAAGAACGTCAAAGTTATTATGAAGCTCCTCTTTCAAGCATCCATCTACTACATTTGGGCTGAGCGTAATGCTCGTCTTCACTCTTCGACTTCGAGACCGGCCATTAGTAGACGTCAGGAAATTCAATTGGTGATTCGACGGAAATTGGATCCGATGTCTAGAGCTCAGCGTAACTTTCCCTCCACGGTTTCTTTTCTCACAACCTGGTTCTCTGTTTTTCAGATCAAGTAGCTTAGCTTTTCTTCTTTGTAGTGGTGCTCTTAAAAGAGTCGCCCTTTTTTGTGTCACTTTGTGTGACAATCCAGATTTCTATCTGTGGGATATGTCCTGTAACCCTGCGGGGTCTCTTTTATATTTTATAAAATTGGAAATTAAAAAAAAAAAAAAAAAAAAAAAAAAAAAAAAAAAANTGGAGTTCTTCAGAGCTCTAGTAGCTTCAATCGTTCTTCAACGTCTAAATTTCGCCGCGGAGGAACGAAGGTTTCTGGGAACTCGTTATTATGCTTGAGGTCTTGATTATGGCGGATACACAGAGAAAGGGATCTCTCGCACTGTGCCGGCGCCGGATTACTGTAACTTGTGATTCGTCCGGCTGGTTTTTTCCTGGTTTAGCTCAAACCAGCTTCCTCTTCAATTTAATTCCTGGTTTAGCTCAAACCAATTTCCTCTATAATTTAATTTCTGGTTTAGCTCAAATTTGCTTCCTCCTTTAATTTAATTCCTGGTTTAGCTAAAACCAGCTTCCTCTTCAATTTAATTCCTTAACCCGAACCCAAACACCTACTTAATAGTTAAGACTTTTAAGAGTTAAGACAGAACATCAAACTCAAAAGAAACCATACGGAACCGAGGGCTTGTGTCTGTGTGATTTGTTTAAGATTTAATAGAGGATGTCGGGGAACTACGCGGCGGCGAAGCCTGAATACGCGACGGCTCAGATAGCGGTGTGGTGGGACATGAGAGACTGCCCGATTCCCGAGGGCTATGATGCTCGTCAGGTCCGTCCAAGCATAGAAGCGGCGGTCAAGAAACTAGGTTACTCTGGTCCCGTCTCCATCACCGCCTATGGCGACCATAAACAAACATCTGACCACCACCTGCAAGGGCTCTCTTCCACTGGAATCGCTGTTACACATACCAAATCCGGTTAGTGCCCATTACCTGTTGTCCGATCTCTGGAATTTAATTTAGGGTTTTAAATTTCCAACTGAAATCCTTTTTCCTTTTTTTTTACTGAAAACAGCAAGAATATGCAAAGTCATGTTCTCGGATATGCTCGAATGGCGAGGTCGTAATCCTCCTCCGGCGACGATGATGCTCATATCCAATCAGGTGGAAGATGTCTTCTCTTGGGATCTGGCCAGGCTACAACAAGAGACCATGTACAACCTTTTCCTGGCTTATTCGGTTGGACCTCCCAGTAATACAGTCCTGGTCACTTATGCAGAGTGGCTCTGGGAAAGCTTACTAGATGATAATAAACATGACAAGTGCAGTGAAACCGGTGAATTATCAAAGCCTGGAGAGTTTAATTGCAAACCGTGCAGTTTAGATTGCCAAAGCCTGGAGAGTTTCAGGAAGCATCTCTCGACTAAAAAGCATGCTGTGGAAGTAAGCAACAATCATGAATCATCCTCTCTATCCGCTTTTTTGTTTTGTTTGTTTGTTTCATTTGTCTCTAAGTTTACTCTCGCAGGAGGCCAGATGGAATTGTACAGAACTCGACCCTGTGACGAGGAAGTGGGGAAAGAACTACGCGGCCAAGCCTGAACACGCCACAGCTAAAATAGCCGTGTGGTGGGACATGGACGACTGTCCCATTCCAGAGGGCTATGATGCTCGCTGGGTCCGTCCGAGTATAGAAGAGGAGTTCAAGAAGCTAGGCTACTCTGGTCCTGTCTCCATCACTGCCTATGGCGACCTAAAAGAAACCCCTGATCGACTCCTGCGAGGGCTCTCTTCCACTGGAGTCGCTCTTGCACATGCCAGTCCCGGTTAGTTTATCAATCTCTGGAATTTTAGGTGTTTGAAAATATTCAACTGAAACCCCTGTCCTTGTACTGAAACAGATGTCAGATTGATGCGCATGAATTCAGACTTGATGAAATGGCGATCTCATAATCCTCCTCCGGCTACAATAATGCTCATATCCGATCATGTGGAATTGATCTTCTCAAGCGGTCTTGTCCATGTACAACAACGGAATAAATACAACCTTTTTCTGGCTTATTCTTTTAGGCCTTACAAAATGTCCGTCCTAGTCACTTCTGCAGAGTGGCTCTGGGAAACCTTACTTGCAGGTGTGTGTTTCTTTGTCCTGTCCTCTCATCATCCCATCACACTACTGTTTGAAATTTAATTACAGTTAGTTTATACTTCTTCTTTTCCACAGTTTCAGTTTCAGATACAAGAAGACGCGTTCTTCAGAAGTGCAGTGAAAGGAGTGAATCTACCGGAATGTTTTCTTGCAAAGTGTGCTTTGAGGATTACAAAAGATTTGATGATTTCAGGATGCATCTCTCAAGTGACGAACTTGCACAAGAAGTAAGCATCCTCTGTATCAATACATTGTCTAACCATTTGACTAGCAACCACATGTTTAACTCTTTTTCACTCTTTGTCAAGCAGGAGGCTAGTATTATTTCGTCTATCCAATCAAACGAGCGCAGCCGCCAGTACTGGCTGAGAAAACATGTAAGTTGTTGTTTGTGTTTTTGAAATGATTCTTGATTATAAAAATTATTAAAGTTTTATGTTTTCTCGTTTCCAAATATGTTCTCATGTTTCATATACATCTTGTAGGTTGAAAATGAGCAAACGTTTGAGGAAAGCAGTCCGGGCGGGTCTTAGTCTTCTTCATAATCATTTACATCTTACATATAACAGTCGTGGAGCTCTCGATGTAGAACTCGAAAATCTCAAACCTGCAAGGAGGAGTGGTGAAACTGTTATCAGTCCTGGAAGCTCTTAGTTTTCTTTTGCTTTGTTTCAAAACTATTTATTTTTCATTTCGTTTTGCTTGTTAGTTTTCGTTCGTCTTTGTTTCAAAACTAATGATGTAATTTTATTGGTAATTTAAATTAAACGGTGGATGCGTAGTATCTCATAGGTAAAGCAGAAAAAAAAGAAAGAACAGCACAAGGTAATTTCTAGTATTTGATAAACATTTGGTCAAAATCGGAATCTGGCAAAAGGGTAATAACCTTTCAGCACTAAGGGCATTATCAACGGTAAGCGCATAATGCAGTGCTAAGGGTAAAATTCAATTTAATTAAAAAAAAAAAAAATTAAAACTGAGAATTCGACGCTTATTCGAGCAAGACAAGCGTCGTATTTTTCTCTGGGATGATAGGAAGTATCGACTGTATGCATTGGGAGTGGAAGAATTGCCCCACCGCTTGGAAAGGACAATATACACGTGCTTCTGCGAAACCACAATCGTTTTAGAGGGCGTTGTTTGGAGCTCCAGGTACCTTAAACGATCTCAATATACTTGATCGATCACCTGTTTTTGATGATATAATAAATGGTCAAGCTCCACCAGTGAATTTCTCTGTAAACGGAAATGAGTATCATCTAGGATACTATCTCGCAGATGGTATTTATCCGACATGGGCAACTTTTATCCCAACCATTAAACTTCCGCTAAACCCAAAACAAAAGTTATTTGCTAAACTTCAAGAAGCTTTCCGAAAAGATGTCGAGCGTGCGTTTGGAGTCTTGCAAGCTCGTTTCGCTGTTGTTAAAAACCCGGCCCTCTTTTTGGATAAAGTAAAAATTGGAAAGATTATGAGAGCGTGTCATACTTCACAACATGATAATAGAAGACGAACGAGATGGAGAGTATGATGAAGCAGAATTCCAACCAAGAGAAGGAAACGTAAGTTCAGATGAGGATGTCCGTCATTCAGATGATATGCCTACGAACATCGAAGAAATGATGGGTATTCGAGCAAGTATTCGGGATGAACAAAGGCATCAGCAATTGAAAAATGATTTGGTTGAGAATATATGAGAAACATTTGGACATCTTTATGCACAGATTGTTGGAGATACTCAACATGCTGGCTAAGTTTTTATTTATGTTTATTGTTATCGAATTTTGTGTTTAAAATGTTTGTATGTCAAATATGTTTCAAATTTCAATTAATGCAATGTATTTTATGTTTTGTTCATTAATAAAATTAAAATTAAATAATTTTTTTTAAGCACCCCAAAATAAGCTCCTCCAATGGAAGCCGTAAAAAAAAAAAAATTAACAGAAGTGCTAACACAATTTTTAATATTAAAAAAGCTTATAAGCACCTCCATAAGCATCCCCATTGCACATGCTCTAAGAGTTTAAATGCAAGAGCTAAGGTGCAAGTCTTTTTTCTTTTTTTTTTGACATCAAAACAATATATGAAGTTAGCTAAGGTGCAAGTCTCGGTACTAATATATGTAAGACTACCCATTTCAAAAATAGCATCAGAGAAACAGGCATCAACTGGAATATTATATATATACTCTGATTTCAAAAGAAAAACCATTGCTGGTTTCAATGTTTCAAAGGCAGATTGTGCCCTTGGTGACCATTCAAAGAGATCCTTCTTCAATAAATCAGTGAGTGGTCTCACAATGGTTCCATAATTCTTCACAAACCTCCTATAATAACCGGAAAGACCCAAAAATCCTCGCAACTCTTTCACTGTCTTAAGAAAAGGCCCTTGGTGACCCAAAAAATCCTCTACATCTTCATCTCTCATACGTATTTGATGATACTGTGATAACTTGAACGTAGATCCAGTTTTGAAAATATATATGCGCCATACAACTCATCCAGAAGTTGATCCATAAGTGGAATAGGGAACTTATCAGAGACGGTTGCACGATTTAAAGCACAATAATCAACACAGAAGCACCAAGACTTGTCTTTCTTCTTAACAAGTAAAGCTGGACTAGAGAAAGGGCTGCGGCTTGGTCTGATTACTACCGTCTCTAGCATCTCCTTAACCATCTTCTCCGTTTCTTCTTTCTGCGCATGAGGATGTCGATAAGGGCGCACACTTAAAGGACCATATCCAGGAAGCAAAGAAATGGCGTGTTCATGGCCTCTCACAGGTGGTAAACCCTTTGGTGTAGCAAAAGTACCATCATGTTCTGTTAAAACAGCCATGATCAGTTCAGGAACCTCTACAGCGTTACTGTTCTTCTTTTCTCCATTACTAAACTCCCTCAAGCTACCATGACGCTTCAAAAACTGGTCAGCTTGTAAAGACTACAAAGACTACTTCCCTTTATGTAATTCAGGATCACCACGAATAGTTACCCAAGAACCTTTGTATAGAAAAGAAAGTTCATGAGCATCCCAATCAACTTGGCACTTTCCTAATGTTCTGAGCCATTGCACTCCCAAAATGACATCAGATGTGCCTAAATCCAGAGCAATGAAATCCGATGTGAAAGAAATATTTTGAATACCAAACTTGACTTTTCTGCAAATACCCAACCCTTTCACTGAAGCACCGGTTCCCAACAGAATCTCTACTATCAAAGTTTAGACATGACAGAGGGAGCTATGAAATTGTGAGTAGCTCCACTATCCAGCAAAATGACCACCTTGACTTTGCCTATCTGCCCCCAAACTTTGATAGTAGTAGGAGAAGCGAGTCTCAAAATGGAGTTAAGGGACAACTCCATTAGTTCTGTTGTTGGTGATTCATCATGCTCTTCACCAAACTCCAATAATTCCACCATATTCTAATTCAAAACCTCCATTGTTATACCATTTATCACCGTCAAGATCTGCAATTCTTTCCTAGGACATAGATGACCCTTGGACCACTTATCCTTGCACTGGAAAAAAGATTCCTTCCCTTGTCATTCTGACTGACGATGTCGAAGAAATTGAAATTGATTAGTCGACTTCTGCACACCTTGTCCTGTGTCATTGTCAATCTGTTTATTCCCCAAATAATTTCAAAATTGAATGAACTTCTGCGTGAATTGTAAGCAGAAGCAGGTTGTAATGCCTTGGATCTGACAACCATTTGTTTATCTTCACTCATAACTCTGCAAAACTTAGTCGTTTGCATCTTCATTACTGCAGCTTTGAAATTCGTTAAACCGTTAGGATCTTTCATCTTTATCACTTCCTGCATCTCAGGTTTTAAACCATGTTCATAAAATTCCTCGATAACCTAGCTGTTGGCGATCAGAGGTAGGATTAGTTACCTGATGATGCTCGTCAGTTGTCGGAGCAGGTGCTTTGCCTTCGGAAAAAGATCGTGCCTCAATTCGAGCTAACGTATCCTATGTGGTGACGAACAATAGATAATAGATTCAGGCAGGATCCGACTTTCAAGCCAAAGCCTCAAACCCTATAAATAGCAGATAGCTTGAGAAACAATAAATGATACAAAAGAGCTTAAATCTTTTTTTGTTGCACACCTTTCAGATTTTCTTGTGCGGCAAGGACAGCAGCGGCCAGTAGGCGAGGTAACATTACTTGAATGTCTGAAAGATAAACACAACCAGCATCACCTGAAATGATGGTCAGTATTCATGGTCATTTCCACAGTTAGAACCAGCTTAACAAAACACATTGCACATATGACTTATGACTTACCTTTCAGACCTTTAGAGCATTGAGCAATAGAATCCACAAGGAATAAAAAGTACACCCTCCTCTGTACATTTGACTCACTTTCCAAAGTATGGGCCAAATTCTCCATCGCCTAGTTCCGAAAGTACATCAAGACTTATTAACAACGGATACTGCAAATAAGATTGCTTTCACAAAACACACTAACATACAAAAGCCATCCTTCTTCACCAACTAGGTATATCCAAAATGTCAAATAATCTGTTATAACCCGGCTTCTGGTGGCTTTCAACAGCCATCATTCAGTTCCCATCAACGAGTTGCTCGGCCAATACTCTCCTTT
Source organism: Noccaea bulbosa (assembly GCA_900406535.1). Classification (NCBI taxonomy): domain Eukaryota; kingdom Viridiplantae; phylum Streptophyta; class Magnoliopsida; order Brassicales; family Brassicaceae; genus Noccaea; species Noccaea bulbosa. The sequence continues at coordinate 8,563 of OVBJ01003026.1, forward strand.
GTCCTCACCAAATGAACTAAGTGCATCCTCAAAAGATTCACGAGTGGATTGCACATCAGGACTAACAACTCCCTGACATACACCTGTTTCAATTTTCTCTTCTTCTTCGACAAACAGTTTTCTTCTCATCAGACTGAACATTGGGGCTGCAAACTACTCTTGTTCTGCATATCATTTGCACTTTCAGCGGTTGAAATATGGTAAAACTGAGTTGTTATGTGGAGTGCCCCTTGCAGAAGTGTCTGCAATATTAGCAGAAGATAAACTCAGATCTTCACGTGAAAGGTTCTCAGAGTCAGATACAGAGACAGAATTGTTGGTATGGACCCCCTGCTTTCGATTTTCGGCCTCACCACTGCAAAGGCACACGGGTACACACTCTTGTTAGTCGACTACTTCTGTGGTGAGAAGTTTGCACTTGATATTGGAACTCAGAAAATATTAGGATAACGAAAACTAAATCTTACTGGTGTCTGCATACAAGCCCATCTTCTAAATAGACCTTTTATATATGTAACACCAAATCATAAAAGGAACTTCAAAATACTTAAAAGGAACAACCATTAAAGGAAATAGTACAAAGAACATAAATTATAGACAGATTCGTAGTTATGTCCAGAAGAAAGGATTGAACCTGTCAGAATTTCAAAATACTTGTACATTACAAAACAAATATTCACGAAAACTTGAGAAGGACTAGAAATACTAGCAGTAGAGAGACTAGCATTAAAAGAAAATATTCACGAGACAAAGCAGAGAGAGAGACAGTATAGGAAATACTAACAAAAACCACTCACATTATTTCGAGTTGCATATTGTTCTTAGCAGCGTCCTCGCATATGCGTTTCATTTGGAGATTTACTTTCATCAACTATCACATCACTTTCCGCTGTGGAGATGGGTGGATTTGGTGAAGTCTAAGTTTGACCTTATCATATGACTAGAAACATATCAGACGGGCTTGTCTGTGCTGTTGCACTGATCAGAGTATCCTTGGATGATCTGCGAAGAGCAATTGGGCTCCATAAAATGCTCTACTCATCCTGACTCTGGAGATGAACATGTTATGCAGGTGAAGATGTCCAAGTATTGATATGTGCATGAAAAGAAAAAAGCATACTTTGTAAGCGTTCAAGGATTTGGAGATTATGCTCTCAAGTACATCTGGATGCAAATTCCAAACACTCCCTTAGGTACTCTTTGGTCAACAATTTTCCTCACCTCTGGATTTTCTAATCTTGTCTGCAAGGGGGAAGAGGGATTAGGAGATAAGTTCTTACACGTATTAGTGAGACACCAAAAATTGCTTCCTTTGAGCAGAGATCACAGCTACGGAGACAACCATAATGGGTACCACTACCTTTATCTGCCCTTCAAATTCACCTTGAATGAGACAATACAGGTCAATCCCTCACCTGAAATGATGGTCAGTATTCATGGTCATTACCACAGTCAGAACCAGCTTAACAAAACACATTGCATATATGAATTATGACTTACCTTTCAGACATTTAGAGCATTGAGAAATAGAATCCACAAGGAAAAATAAGTCCACCCTCCTCTGCAAAGTTGACTCACTTTCCAAAGTATGGGCCAGAATCTCCATCGCCAAGTTCAGAGAGTTCATCAAGACTTATTCACAACGGACACTGCAAATAAGAATGCTTTCACAAAAGACACTAACATAAACAAATAACTCGTCCTTCTTCATCAACTATGTAAATCCAATAATCTGTCATAACCCTGCTTATGGTGGCTATCAACAGCATCCTACGAAGAACATAAAACAATAGCATGGTTCTCAGTAGTAAAACAGCCATTCAGTTCCCATTGCCTTCACTTTAAACTATGTTTGATTAGTCAAAAACTATTATCTGGCCTCAAATATACATATGGTTCTATCAAGGGCTTGCTACAGAAAATAGAAGCAACATATCCAGATACTGCAATTAAGAATTCATTAGTAAAGAGGACGTCAAATTCGAAAACCGAAAAAAAGGCTCTATCTTCCTCCAGCCTCAGACTCTGTCCTCCTCTTCTTTGCTTACTCCAGCCTCAGACTCTGTCTTCCTCTTCTTTGCTTCCTCAAACTCAGCCTCAGACTCTGTCTTCCTCTTCTTTGCTTCCTCAAACTCAGCCTCAGCCTTTGTCTTCCTCTTCTTTGCTTCCTCAAACTCAGCCTCTTCTTTCTTCCTCCTCTCAAACTCTTCAGACCTCTTCCTCTTGCTAATCGCCTTCTCTGGAGCAGACAGGAAGTCTCTCAAGTTCCAGTAGAAGTGAGCATACTTGGAAAGCTTCGTAAGCTTGTTATCCTTGGTGAATTTGACATTCTGCTTCTCATCCACAGGAAGAGTGAGCAGTGAAAGCTTGTCATCTTCAGAGTAGGTGAAGTTCTGATTCTCATCCACCCGAAAACAGAGCAGAACTCTATGTCCAGCACTTGAAAGTTCACTAAGTTTGTTTCTAAATCCGTAGTCTCCTGTAATGAGCATGGCAATCTGTGGTTTGTGACCCACTTTAAGCCAATCCTCAATAAGCTTTATGATTTCAGCATCTGCAACCTGGTCATTCGCTGAACCTTTCTCAGGTCCTGTAAAAGAATTTATTGTAAGTTCAATGAAACAGCATTCTACTCACATTGAAACAGAAAAAGAGACAACTTACTGTTGGTCTTTTTGGCATGATGTACAACGATCTCTCGACTGAGATTAGGTGGCACATGACTATCTGCATACGCCACTACTCCGATCACATTGACGGGTCCATTAAATCCTTCATCCCGCAACTTACTCACTATGCGTCGGTACACATCATCTGCCGGGACATCATAGGGACGAGAAGCATTCTCCATGTCCCACCAAATGTTGATGGGAGCTTCATCATCAACCTAGAAACACACACACAAATAACTATTAGCACCTGCTTCCTAGTTCTCACGATCAAACCATAAACACAAAAGTTGAAGTGTCAAATACAATGATAAAGGAGAGGAGAATATAGACACAGTAAATGTAAAGTCTACCCACAGTAATGAGGCAGATACAAGCGATGACTGAGATGTAATTGATATCTTATTTCCTTATCAGACCCAACACACACCATTATTGACACACCATATACACGATCTTAAAAGAGTGTCGAATACAAGAGCCAAACACACCTTAATCACACGCTCAGAGGAAATTACAAAATTCCAAGTACGAAAAGCCCCAAAATCACAGCACGCATGCGAATTTTACAAAATTCTAATCGGGATTGAAGAATTTTACGAAATTCCAAGAACCACGAGTCGCGAAAATCGAAGAGGGGAAACAGAAATGGAGAGTACCTCTGGAGGGAGTGCTTCGTCAGTGCCAAGCTCCTCATCATCTTCTTCCACAATGTCATGATTGTCCACTTGCTGCTCCTCCGACGACGACGAGTTAGCGAGGTCTGAAGAAACTTCCGGCTTCGAAGTGCTCGCCATTGACGCAAATTCCTGTTTTCTCGTCTGCTCGCGGGTTTTTTCTGCTTTGGTTAGTGAAATATTTCCTTTTCTAAAATGAAATTAGAAGCGAGAACAAGAACAAAAGCCAAAAAAACAAAATTGACTTTACACCGTTGATTTGACAAAAACAAATCTACGGCTAAGATGTGCTTTTGGCCTTTTGACCATTTTTATACGAAAGCACGTTGATTCCACAGAGCTAATAAGGAGTTTGACCCTTTTGACCTTATAACATACTTTCTTTAAACTGTTACACGAAACGAAAGTATACATGATACCATTTTTATACCAAAGTATGATATGTCATATGTTATACACTTGATTCCACGAGAAAAAGAGTTTGACCTTTTCACCATTGTATTTGTATATAAGTATAACACACTTTCGTTAAAACTCAATTTACCTGTTGTTATAAAAATGGTCAAAGGTTCCAACTTTTTTTCCATTTGAATAGAGATATGTTATATCATGATATTTTTCTAAGTGGAACAAAACTAGCTTCTTCTTCTTTCTTACGTACGGATTCAACTAATAACATTGACAAATGAATTCTCTAAGAAGCTTTGCCTTGGATATATGATTATAATGTTACCATCTTATGTCTAATCTGAGCCATTTTAATCACCATCCATATCAAGCAAGCAGCTATAGCCTTTCCAATCCATTCCCTGTAACATAAGTTTAGTTTCTTGATTAACATATATATAAGTCTTCTGGATTAAATGTTACTTTAAGCTCACTTGTAGACGGTTAAAATGGTATTAGCTAGAACCAAAACCGTACGAGAAGGCCTTTCAAAATAAAGCATTTCTTGGAACCATCTTGGAACCATCTTGCAATGGCCTCATCAACTCCTGAAATATATTTACCATAAACAACCAATCATTTTTCTCGATAATCATCCCATGCTTGTAAGGGAGCATCAACATTGTATTTCAAGAACTACTGCATTAATGTGATTCCCTTTACAAGCATAATAAGCCAATGATCTCTTCTCGTTGAGCTTGTCATCCTCGTTAGAAAATGCATTAAAAAGTGAATATGTTACTAGTCATACACAAATGAAGCAACAGTATATTCTACAAGCCTAGAATTTCCATACGGTATGTGTTTACCAAACAACACTAGCTAAATCAAAATCGGAAAATATTTACGCCAAGTAATTAAATATTCACAAATTATTGTCCTTTGGGAACATTCGATAAATGCCATAGGATAATGTGTCAAATTGCTAACGAAGACCTCACTATGGCAAAATGTGAGATTTGAGATATTAATAAAACATCTATTGCCATATTGTGGTAAAATGGTTCACAATGAGAATTATAAAGTAAAAGTAAAACTATAGAAGAAATAATCTAAACTGAGTCAATATACAGATAGTTTAACTTAACAATATGTAAGTACATGAAATCATCCTCATATATTAATACTTACAAATCGGAAGACTCGTAGTCGTTGACAAGCAATCATATAACTCCGCCGTCATCACCATCAGAGCTGAGAAAATTACGGAGCGAAAGAAGCTATGAGGCGACATGAGCATCAGAAGCAGATTGAGCCACGGAACTGTGGAATTCTTCTGGTCACGAGACAGAGCTCTAGTAACTTCGATCGTTCTTCAACGTCTACATCTCGCTGCGGAGGAACGAAGGCTTCTGGGGATTCGTTACATTCTTGTTTAGCTCAAAATGTTCTCTTTTGAAGCCTAATAGCATCTTCATGTTGATAGTTGGACACACACACAGAGGCAACTATTTTTTCCACCCACAAACGCACTACACTGTTTAGTGTTCAGTCTCTTGTTCTTCCAAGCTCAATACTCCGTTTCTTCGTAAGATGATTAATTTTCCTTTTTTTTAATGGACAATTTTTTTTTTTTTTTTCCTTTTTTGTTCTTTTTCCATAATCCGTCTACATATATAATAAGATTTTTCAAAAATTTGTTAATATTTCCCCCACACCTTTACAGGCTTTCTTTAGGACTTGTGTCTGTGATTTGTTTAGGTTTAGAGGATGTGGGGAAAGGAGAACTACGCGGCGGCGAAGCCTGAATACGCGACGGCTCAGATAGCGGTGTG
>OVBJ01003027.1:0-14125 GCA_900406535.1 Noccaea bulbosa
TACCATGGACCAGCGCCTGTACATACATAAAACTTCTTATTTTATTATATTATTTGTTTTTGATAAAATTATCTTATTTTATTGTAGTTATTTGAGTTTTATGTGGTTATAGTTAGATTTTTAATTTTTTTACCTTTTAAAATAGTTTAAAATGCTTAATTTTTACACTATAAACGAAAACAAAAACCAAACTAAGGTAAAAAAAATTTGCATTAAATTTTAAAATAGTTAAATAGACATTTTTGAATAAAATACAAATTCAGAAACCATCACCCCGTGGAGGGCGCGGGTCCAATCCTAGTTAATTATTAATACTGAAATATAAACCCAAATATATTTGTCTCTCATCTCTGTCATTTTCAAAGCTGAGAGTTGCCATGGCCTCATCAAGTTTAATTTTGTGTTGAGTAAGATCTATTAGGGCTTCTTCCGTCAAGATCTGCACATTTGAAACCTCCTCCGACGACGGAGTTACCATGACGAGACGACGCCATGGCTGGCAACGACCATTTCACCCATTACAGGTTTCACATCAATCTCTTCACATTCTTTCAAATTCTTTTTTTTTTTTTGTTTGTTTGTTGAGAAACTTCTTAATTTAATTGGAAAGATTTCAACTTATGCGATCTGTTGAGAGCGACGTCATACAGTTTTCTCAGTTTTGAGCTGATGTTTAGTGAGCTGAATCAGTGTTTGATCTATGAGTTTCTAAATCTCAGTGCTTAGCTGTGTAATTGGGCAAAGCTACTCTACAGCTCTCCTTGAAAAGATGTTGAATTTGATTGAATTGTTCATCATTGACGAGTTCTCTGAAGCAGATTCTCTTCAAAATCTGAGTTTGATTAAACTAAATTGAGCTGTGTACTGCTTTGTGCAGATTGTGGGAGCTGTTATTTATAGCATTCTGGTTGCAGCATTCTACGTGTTCCTCGGCCTTTTCCTGGGAAATCGAATAGCTATCGTCACCCTTCTTTCGGTCTTCTCTTTCGTGGTCAGTAAGAATCCATTCTAGTTGCATTTTTCTTCTTCTTCTTGCTACAGAATCTTGAAGAATCGATCCTGTGCTGAGTTTATTGAGATTTTGTTCCTTCTTTCAGGCGGTTTCTGTGGTAGTTTTATTCGTTAGGTGCGCGGCGATTGATCCTACGGATAAGACTAGTGCCAGGAAGAGGAGAAGGTCTAAGTCCAAAGGAGTCTTGATGAAGCTGAGATTCAAGGTTGTTTTGAGTCAAGTTCTCGTGAGGTTTTTCAGGAGGCTAGAGAGGAAGATCTTGAGGAACTTCATCAGAAGGACGTATTTGGATCCATGGAAGAGCAGCGTGCAGCTAGAACCGCTTCTTCCGTTCCCACTTGTCATGAATGATGATGATTCTGTTACACCTGACCCTAAAGAGGAAGAAGATGATCTCTCTTATTGCTCACTTTGTGATTTAGAGGTTTGCCTTTTCTTACCTGTTTGCTCACTTTGTGATTTAGAGGTTTGCTTCTTTATTTAGACATTTACTTTGTGTTTTTATTTTAGGTTAAACGCAGAAGTAAGCATTGCAGGACATGTAACCGATGTGTTGAAGGGTTTGATCACCATTGCAGGGTAAGGTTTCTTGGTTTCTTCTGTCACTGAATCTTTACAGTTTCTGAAACTGTTGTTCTGAATTGGATCAGTGGCTCAATAACTGCGTTGGGAAAAGGAATTACACTACTTTCATACTCCTGATGGTGTTCGTCTTGCTCATGGTGTGTATTTGCTCCCTACTCTCAACAGAAACTCGAAAAGCTTCTTGTTCATTGGAATAATAATAATAACCTATGTTGCAACAGCTAATTATAGAAGGTGGAACAGCCATTGCCGTATTCGTCAGATGTTTTGTAGACAAGAAAGGGATGGAAACTGAATTGAAGAGAAGGCTTTATGTAGAGTTCCCTAGATGGGCTCTTGCTACAATATCTGTATACTTTCTCTTGACATTTGCTTCTGAGAAATCTAATGCAGCTTCTTTTAGCTTATGAAGTTTGTAATGTTTTTGTGTTCTTGTGAAGGTTATGCTGGTTTTGTTGACTGCATATGGCTCGGCTGCTATGGGACAGCTTTTCATCTTCCATGTGGTTCTCATTAGAAAGGTAACTTTTACAGTAGTGAAGATGTTAGCAGAACAGAACTACTCTGTTTTGGATTTGTTTATTTGACAAGGTAGCATGCTCAAATTACTTGCAGGGGATGAGAACATATGACTATATATTAGCGATGAGAGAAGAGAATCAAATCACAGAAGCTGATCCTTTTGATGAATTAGATTCATCTTCAGATGAAAGCTCTGATTTTGATTCGCCTGAAAGACCGAGACAAACGTTTATCTCCAAGTTTATGTGCAGGAAGACAAATGAGGTGAGAAAGAAAGAAAAAAAAAAAAAGGAAGCTTTTTTCCTTTTCTTTGTTGCCGCTTTCTCAAAAGATTATATTTATGTTTACAAACAGAATGAGCAGAGACTATCCATAAAGATTGAAGGAGATGATGGAGTTGCACCTTCTTCAACGCTGATCAGCAAGAAACCGGGTTTGCATGTAAGCATAAACCCATGGAAGCTCATAACTTTAAGCAGTGAAAAGGCTCTACAAGCAGCTGAGAAAGCAAAGGAAAGACTGAGGAAAGCGAAACCGGTTTCCGAAGAAGATTCGATCAAGCCACTTCCATTAGAGACGAAATTCGGACTTATGCTAGATCAAGAGAATAGCAAGAGTGTGTTATTACAACCATCAACATCTGCAGCAGTGAAGCTTCAGGTTTCACCAGGAAGATTCTCTAGCCCAAGAAGAAGGTTCTCAGGGTCTTCTTCTTCTTCAGCAGCTGTGCCATCGCCGAAGCAGAAATACAGAAGTAACTTTGACTTGAAGCTAACGGAAGTCTCTAGAGAGCTCGAGAGTTACATCTCAAGACAGGTTTTGTGTTCTGTGATTAAGCAAGATGGAAGTGAGGCATCACCAAGATAAAGATACTGTTTTTCTTTTTTTGTGGTGTTGTTGATTAATTTATGCTGTTGATGTTGTTCTCAGTCTCTGGGAAATATTTAAGATCTGCTTAAACTTTTGCCCCTCATCTTGTTCAACCTCTATATACAATACAAAGTATATCAATGAGATGGAAAAAGGAAAGGTATTTGACTAATTACGAAAAAGACCTTTACACAAAATCCTAAGAAAGTCTCGGTGTGTATTTCTATCGAACAGATGGTGGGCATAACGACTAAAAAAACTCCAACGATGAGAGGCGTCAAAACGATAAACCCTCAGAAGATAGAAGAAGCTGATTCCAATTCCATCAAAGAATCAGAGTAGTCTTATTCTTCCTCTCTCTTACATATAAGATCAGTTTTTCAATTTCATCCTGTGCTCTGTATCTGAAGAATTTTCGATTTCTCTGGTTCGTATTACAGTATCTACGAAGGCGAACGTTTAACTCATCTTCTCGGCTTGATTCAAAGGTAACACTCTAAACCCTTACAAAACCCATCAATTTTTGAAAAAAGTTCTCTTTTTATCCTCATTGTTGGTGTGTCGGGAAATTAGAGGAATCGAGACGTCCAAGGTTTCGAATGTGAACTCATTGCCTGAGAAGATATGGCTTAAGGTTTATTACTACTCCCTCTTGTTATGCTTTTTTGTTCGATTTCCACCATTTGATTATCAGTATCATCGTGTTTTTTTTCCTTTTGGTGAACAATGTGAAAAATCAGCAACAATTCGCGGTTGGGATCAACGAAGTCACGCGTGTTCTCGAGAGAATGAAACCTAACACTGACCTTAGACAACCTCCGGTTCTACTTCAGGTACAATCTCCCGTAGCAATTTGAGTCGTGATTTGGAAAAGGAAAGGCCTTTAGTGATTTGAGATTGTTTTTTTATTCATTTTTTCAATCACAGGTAGTGATAGTAGTAGCAGACTGTAGACCGAGGATGCTAACGAAGCATATACCAAACTTAGCTGCCTCAAGGAACGTTCCTGTTCTGTTTATCAGAGACAACAAACGAGCCTCTCTCAGATTAGGAGAGTTGGTTAAGCTCAAGACGGCTCTAGCCATTGGTGTCAAGGCTAGAGGAAACGATCTCAACCTAATACTCCAACAGATTCTTCCAAGAGATTCTTCTTGATGCTGTAACGAGAAGAAGAAAGGAAGTTTCTTTGATCTTGTTTTGTTTGTGATCCTTTCTCAGTGTAGTAGTAGTAGGAGTAGTAGTATATACAGATAAATGAGACTGACAACACATTTATGGACCGAGCTCTGTTTCTAAAGACAAATTTACCAAAAAGATTTTCTGTTTACCACTCTTAGGCACTGGCAATTGAGGATTGCTCATCTGCGACTCCGACTTGGTTAGGTTTCTCACTAACATTATCCGCTTGTTTTCTCGGTTTGCCGTTCTGCGACTTCTTCTCTTGGTCCTTCTTTACCATCACTGGTTGAAACTGTGACAATAAAAAAAACGAATAAAAAAAGGTTAATGAGTGATTAATGAATGTATATATGTTTGTGAAGTAGAGATTTGGAATGAATCAAGAACCTGATATATGGAGTATATAACATTTCTTCGTATTTGAGCCATCATTTCCAGAAATAGATTGTATCCTTCGAGCTTATACTCGATGAGTGGATCGCGTTGCGCATATCCTCTCAGGCCAACAGCTTGTTGCACGAACTTGAGTGCTTGAAGGTGTTCTTTCCATAACCGGTCGATATTGCTTAAGATTAAGAATCGTTCAGCATCTTTCATTAGCCCTGGTGCTTCTTTCTCCACGATTTCCTATGAATCGAAAACAAGCTCAATCAACCAAAAAACAACACAGATTCTGGCTTAGAGACCATCTAACTTACTCTTTTCTGCAAGTATGCATCGCGGCCACGTGCACGGAGATAATCTTGCAGTCCCTCGTAACTTGATCCTTGGCTTTTCAGCAAGTCAGGTGTGAGATCGTTCAACAGATAACAGTACCTACAAGATTGGAATTTGGAAGTTTTAAGAGCTTAAACAAATGGGAAGGTGATGTGAAATGTTTTTACTTGAAGAAATATAACTCTTACTGCTGAACTTTCGCAATGAGCTTCTCAAGATCCCAGCTTTCTTTTGGAGCATCCGGGCCAATATTTGCCTATTAATGGTAAAACAGAGTTTCAATTGTTGGGGGTAAATAACTTGTTTTACTTTTACCGCCATCGAGTTTAAACAGCTTACCTCTAGAATGTCATCCATTGTCAATTCGGCATACTCGACGATGAGAGGCTCGAGGCTGTCTGACACTAGAGCACGCCTTCTCTCTGTGTAAACACGATCTCTTTGGCTATTGAGAACCTCGTCAAATTCGAATAATTGCTTTCTGATGTCAAAGAAGTAGTTCTCAACTTTTCTCTGAGCTTCGTCTAGAGCTTTAGTAAGCATTTTTGATTCGATCGGCAAGTCTTCCACCCTGAATGCTCTCATCATACCCTAAGAGTTGAATGGCAACTACATTTAGGTGAATATTCTCCAGAGGAATGGATAAATTGTAGAAACAATCATTTACCTGAATCCGATCTCCCCCGAAAATGCGGAATATGTTATCTTCAAGACTAAGGAAGAACCGGGAACTTCCAGGATCCCCCTGCCGGCCACTTCTCCCACGCAACTGTATGAGAGCAACAAAACAATTTCATGAAGAACTATTCCACTTAAAAAGGAAACAAAATCAATCATACATCTCCTGGAAACAAACATTTTAAGAACCTGATTGTCTATTCGGCGTGATTCATGCCGCTCAGTCCCCACCACATGGAGTCCACCAGCTTCCACAACCTGCAGCAATTCAGGACAAGAAAAGATCAACAGCAGACACTTTTTTACAGAGATTCACATACTGCTCTGCTATAACAGAACCAACCTTTTTCCTTTCTTCATCCGTATAGCCCTTATATTCTTTCGATATCTCAAGAAATGCATTCCTCAGTTTACCAATAACTTCATCCTGGACAGGACCCTGAGGAAAAGAGCAAAGATCAATGTCTAAGATAGCTCTCTTTTTACTTATCAAGATCGAGTTCCAGGATTCCCTGTTGTTCACCTTTTCAGAAGAGTAAGATAAACGTTCCTCTGCTTCGAGCTCAGTTAATGATTTCTGGCCCCAAGCCTCTACAGCTGATTGTACAGCTTCCTCAGCTAGCTCTACTCTCTCAATTGACAATTTGCATGGAAACAACTTCTCATTCACCTGCATCAGAAGATTTTCTGTCTACTTAGCTTGGTGTAACCATTAGAATCCCATGCTTTAAACCAAAACTAGAGACTCTGAAAAGACCAAACCTTCCACGTCCTCTTGGGAGGGGCCTTCTTCACAGATACGAAAACACCATCAGTGGGCTTTACCACTCTGTGGTAACGGTCAATAACAAAACTTCAGGTAAAAAGAAACGCTATATTTGTACTATTATTCATACACATCATAAAACGCCACATGCATGATACCTGGGCATAAGTATCTCGCGGAGCTTCAAACGTGCCATAAACTCTGCATTTCCACCAAGAATAATGTCTGTCCCACGCCCTGCCATATTTGTGGCAATTGTTACTGCCCCTAAACGGCCACTTTGTGCTACAATTTCAGCTTCTCTCTCCACATTTTCTGGTTTTGCATTAAGGACCTGTTTGTACAGCAATATTTAACATCATCTGTCAGTGTCGAAGATTTTGGATATATTTCTGCATTGATACATGTCTAAGATATTTGTGTTACCAAAATTTATCGAAAGCCTTACCTCATGAGGTATTCCAGCTTCCTGCAATAGTTGAGACAGCTCGTCACTCTGCTCGACGCTGGTTGTACCAACTAGCACAGCCCTACCTGTCTTATGCATTCTAGCAATCTCCACTACTACTGCCCGCCATTTTCCATTGACTGCCTTGAAAACCACATCTGAATCATCCTGCAAGTGATTTAACAAGGCATTATTAGACTGGAAAAGAGAAACGTTTTTGTTCGAAACAAAACACCAAATTGTTAGCTACAGCATACAAGTGCTTCCTAGCATAGCAAAGCATGTATGCTTAACATTTTCTCACTTTAACAGACCTCATCAGAAGGCCAGTTCCAAAAAACTACCAGTCTAAATTTTGAGGAGCAAGTTTAAAACATAAGATACGAGACAAACCTTTCTTATCATGGGCTTATTTGTGGGTACAATTGTAACTTTCAGCTTGTATATGCTCTCAAATTCTGCACTCTCGGTCGATGCAGTGCCAGTCATCCCACAAAGTTTTGGGAACTACACCACCAGTAGAAATTAAGCATTACTATCTCGAAGTAACTATATTGAAGAGTGGAAAGAAGGCATTAGCATTACCAACCTGCAGAAAGAAATTTTGATAACTAATTGATGCCAGTGTAATAGATTCATTCTGAATAGGCAATCCTTCTTTTGCTTCAACTGCTTGATGTAGTCCGTCACTCCAACGTCGTCCCTGCAAAAGAGATAACTTATTCAGTGGGTTACCACGTACTGTTTTGTTTCTCTCTGTTTTTCTTGTGGCCTGATAATTATCACTGAAATGATGAATAGTAGTGATTTATTATTCATATCAATGAGCAAGCGAGATAAACAAGTACCTGCATTACACGACCAGTAAACTCATCCACAATAAGAACCTCCTTTGCTCGGATGATATAGTTCACATCTCTGAGGAAAAGTTCTTTTGCCTTAATGGCATTCAGAACATATGACGCCCATTGTTCACGAGGATCATACAAATCTTTCACGTCCAGGATTTCTTCTGCATCCTCATAACCCTGTTCTGTTAGTAAAACGGTCTTCTGCTTTTCATCAACCTGCAACACCGAAAAGCACAGTGACCAGTTAGAGTTTGAAAGATGGATAGCCAATTCCACACAAGAAAAGGAATAACTGAGGAGTCTTACAGTGTAATGTATGTCCCGCTCAAAGGCTGAAGCGATCTTTGCAGCTTTGTAATACTGGTCACTAGGTTTCTCTGCAGGGCCAGAGATAATGAGAGGAGTCCTTGCTTCATCAATAAGTATGGAGTCAACTTCATCAATTACACAATAATTGAAATCCCTCAAGACGAGCTCCTCCACACTCTGCACATTCAGTAACTAACTCAGCAAAGACGATTCAAAGAAAATTTCCAGAATGAAAAGAGAAAATAAAGCAAGAATTACTTTCCGTGGCAAGATTGTCTCTCAGATAATCGAATCCAAGCTCACTGTTGGTCACATATGTGATGTCGCATAAATAGTTCTCCTTTCTTTGTTCAGGTGTCATATTCTCTGCCAAAGTTTCAAATTTTTAGTTTCTTACGTATAAAGAGAAGGAAAAGAGATAAAACAAGGAGTTCGGAGAAAGAGACATACGTTGGATTAGACCAACCTTCAATCCAAGGAACCGAGGAACTTGACCAACCCATTCACAATCTCTTCGAGCCAAATAATCATTGACTGTAACCACATGAACACCTTTCCCACTTAACGCATTCAAATAAGCTGGTAAAATGGCTACAAGCGTTTTTCCTTCACCAGTTCTCATTTCTGCTATTTCTCCTTTATGAAGGACCATACCACCTGCAATCAAACCAGTTAGAGAGTTGCTTCAACAATCACAGACGACAGAGATCGTGTTACCTATCAATTGCACATCGAAAGGTCGGAGTCCAAGAACTCTCCTGGAAGCTTCTCTCACAACAGCAAAAGCCTCCTGCGATTTGAAATTCAACATCTGGAGCAAATTTTGGTGTCAAAACCACAACATGAGACCAAGGATTGGAAAACTTACAGGGAGAAGCGAATCCATGGATTCTCCTTGCCGAGCCCGTTTCTTCAACGCATCAGTCCTCCCACGCAATTCCGAATCAGAAAGAGCTGAAATCTCCGTCTCCAAGCGATTAACAGAGGCGACGATGGCTGCGTACTGTTGCCTCGTCGACTCTCCGTTATCAGCACCTTTGAAAATCCCACTGAGAAGGCCACCTAATGAAGCATTTACACTAGTGTTCCTCCGCCGAGAGCAGCTACTACATCTGGATAACGGTGACTTGAATCCGTTTCCGAATTTGGCTCCCCAAAATGGCGAAGAGCTCAGAAGACGATTCTGCCGGAGGAATTTCCCCTCCGCGATCACGAACTGAGAAGCTGTAGGTGAGATCGAAGGGCGGTGGTTTAGTAACTGAAAGTCGCAGAGTGGCGACACCATCTTGCCGGGATAATTGCCGGCGGGAGCGACAACAGTCCGGCTGGTAATTAAATAAGGTTTCCGGTTTTCGTGTGTCCTGAAGATCACGAGAGAAAATTGTGACGTTGGGGATAAGCCGATAAGGTGATCTAGATTACATTTGTACCCCTCAAAACCTCTTGTTTGCCACGTGTCGCCGCGTTTTTTATCATATTTTTTAATTTTATTTGGGTATTTGGTAAAACTGAATCGAACTGATCTGAACCGGGTTTGGATTTGAATATACCAAATCAAATAAATTGCCTAGATGCAAATTGTGGATATTGATATGGTTTAAATATTAACCGAATAAATTGTAAAAACCAAAAATATCTGACTAGTTCAATATTTTAGTATAATAAGTATATAATATACACAAATATTAAAATATGATATGTAATAATATAAATTTAAAATGATATTATATTGAATAATAAATTATTAAATAACCAAATTGTAACGGAAAAAACGTTAGATAAAGAAGTATATTCTTATTTCTATATAAATACTATTTCGATCATTAATTCTAATGATTTTTTTTCTTTAAGCAATTACCAAAATTTTAGTCTTGATTCTATTTCTCAACCAAAATTACTAACATGATGTGAATGTTTTTTTTTACTAATTAAGTTATTTAATTCTGAAATACAAAAAAGAGAAAAATCGAAACAAGTTTAAAACATTGTTTTCACCGATAATCGAGAATAATAAAACTAAAAATATCCATACCGAATTATCCAAAACCGTGACTATCAAAACCGAACCAAGCTGAAATAAGTATGGTTCTAATATATTATATATGTACCTATTTTTATTAACAAAAAAAAATCTGAAAAAAAAAAAAAAAAAAAAACCCAAAATGATATCCAGATTGAACACTCCTAATATTTTATTATATACAGTTTTTTTTTTTAGTTATTACGAGAAGGTATTTTAGAAATACATTTCTAATGCATATTTTATTATAAAATATAAAAACAAAAAAGTTAAGTAATTTTTATCACGAAATTGTATCTTAAGACATGTTGGTTGCTATAACTTTTAACTCTTCAAGGAAAAAAAACTTTTACAATTTGATGCTCTGAACTTCATATATATATAGAAAAACTATTGTTCAAATTTTGCACCTATTGGTATTAGCATTGATAACATAATAAGACAAAGTTAAATCCGGCTCACAGAATAAAAGTAATTTTAAAATCCAGATAGTATTGCAATGAATTTAACAAAAGAGGAAATATTTTATTCACTTGGGACAAACTTTGTTATAAATTGAGCTATGAAATAAATATTTATCTTCAAACATAAAAGTAAAAAATAAAGTAAAACAAAAAAGTAAAAAATAAAAAATAAACTTTTTAACATTGTTCATTACTGCAAACAAAAAAGTAAAAAATAAACTTTTTAAAAACTAAAGAAATTGAATTTTGCATCTGTTTTAAAATTCAATTTAGATGCAAATTTGATGTAAATTCAAAAAATATCATCAAAATTCAGTAAATTCATCAAAATGCATTGTTCACCACGTTTTCGTGACAGACTACTGATGTCAATATCAGGAGAATTGAATTACAAATCTAAACCTTTTTAGGTATCAATTTATCCTACTTATGTGTCAGTTGATTGATAAAGTATATGTGATTATACTTTTTCTGATTATACTTTTTCTTGTGTTATAGGGTAATAAACACCTAGGGTTAATTATACCGTAGCGTGTCAAGTTGTTTCTCCGGAAATCTGGTTGGTTTGGCTATGGTTCATTATCGAGAAGAAGAAGACCCTAACGTCCAACCACAAGATCGGGAAGTTGGTGAGGTTGTGCAAGAATAGATTGATGAACAAGAAATTGGTGAAGTTGATGCTCAAATAGATGATGAGGAGGATGATACGGACAAAGATCCGGATTAATTGCCTTCCAAAGTATGATCAGACTCTAGTATAATCTTAGAAGAATATGTGCCTCTGATAAATCAACAAGAAGAGGCCATCTAACAATGCGTGTTTGTGTTCAGCTTCCTTAGAGCTATGATCCGGAATTTGGTGGGTTTGGATCTGCTCAAAAGTTCCCAAGGCCTGTCGAGAACCAGCTGATGCTCCATCATTTCAAAAAATTGAAGGAATCTGGGAAAACGAGTGAGGCTGATGACGTCCAAAGTATGGTTTTATTGAGCTTGCAAGGCATGGGATCAATGGAGGGATTTTTATGTGAGAAAAAAAAAAAAAAAAAAAAAAAAAAAAAAAACCCCCCCGNGTTGGATTTCCAGATTGTCCATTGGACTTGACTTCATCTAACTTCACTCTCGTGGCTGGCTTTTTGTGTGCTCGAACAACACAACACCGACAGAGTCAAATGCTGCCGCTACATGAACGCTTTCGTTGCAGTATTATATATCTTGGGAGTCACGAAAGACTTGACTGAAATCTGTATTACTTCCCACGAAATGCAACCGTCTTCTGTAGACTAGGGACCAAGATTCTGGTTAACTATAACTGTGAGGATTCTGGACCAAAATTTTGTGAGCAGATTCTCCAAGATCAACTTTCTTCACGGATCCATCGACTCCAATGATGTAAGCTAGGTGGCAAATAGGCTCTACAACGGGATCGAATTCTTCATCGAAAAACACGGCGACTTTCTTGTCCTCGTCAATGAAGAAACTACCACCTGTAACCCTAAACTGAAACATATGGTGAGTGGATTGTTTCAAACTCAGTGCTAAGAACACCTCGCTTTCCCAAGACACGGCGTCGGGCTCAATCTTGTTCGTAACCCAGATCTCCACCTTTAAAGTATCCCATGGCTGAAACAAAGCCGCAAGCTTCCCTCCTCTGACAGGAGATAGAGTCACAGTATCTAGAGGGAAATGCTCGAACGGCAGAGGCAACCGCGGCCCAAATGTCTCTCTTGTGAAATCGAAAGTTTTTCCAAACTCGTCTAAACCTGTATCGTCCTCCGTAGCAAGCCAGTAGGCATTTCCGTTGACAGACACCCCAGAATGAATATATTGTACCCCCCAGTCTGGAGGAGTGATATCAAGATCCCTCCATGAATTCATGGAATCACANATAATCCCTAAATCTTAAGATTTTGTGGGAATTGCTGCTCTTGTCGTATCCCATGGCATACAAATATTCGCAAGGAATTCGAGACAGCACCTCCTCCGACAAATCCCTTGGAAGATCCGACACCATCTTCTCAGATTTCGTTTTTTTTCATCCGACACCTCCCGATACAACTTTATATACAAAAAAAAAAAAAAAAANAAACACTCTTTCCTTTTTCTTTTTTTTTTTTCTGTTGTGATTACATTTTCCTGAACGGAGTTGTTGACAACAACCGAGGAAGGTAAAAGGACTTGAAAGCCCGTAGATAGTTTTTGGACCTACTCAACCAGCTCGGTCCATGTTTACTAAATTATACTTGATTCGAATGGCAAGAAAGAATTTTCTGTTGACTGTGACTACCTTGTGATTGCTACTGGAGCTCACTTTGTGGTTGTTGGTGGTGGGCCAACAGGTGTTGAGTTTGCCGCTGAGCTTCATGATTTCGTTACTGAGGATCAAGTCAAACTCTATCCTAGAGCCAAGGATTCAGTGCGAATCACGCTTCTGGAGGGCGCAGACCACATCCTCACCATGTGAAATTTCTTGCCTCTTATCTTTTTTCCTTGTTTTTTGGTCAGAAGAGGTCATTTCTTACGTTTCATGTTTCCTTAAAAACCCTGTATGATGATGATTCATGGGAAGCGTTTCTTTCACAGGTTTGACAAGAGAATCGCTGAGTTTGCCGAGGAAAAGTTTAGCAGAGATGGCATTGATGTGAAACTTGGCTCCATGGTGACCAAAGTGAATGAGAAAGATATATCTGCTAAAACCAAAGCAGGAGAGGTTTCCTCAGTTCCTTATGGAATGATTGTCTGGTCAACTGGTATTGGAACTCGCCTTGTGATAAAAGATTTTATGAACCAAATTGGTCAGGTAAAGTAATGTGCTTAGATAAGCTCTCAGCCACTTAACATATCCTAGCAAACACGTTTCATCAACTCGCTTTAAGAAATTGTCTTTGTTATTGCAGGGTAATAGACGTGCTCTGGCCACTGATAAATGGCTTGACGTACAAGGATGCGATAACATATACGCACTTGGTGATTGCGCAACAATTAACCAGCACAAAGTCATGGTAACTTAAAATCTTCTCCTTCTTCCTAAACTCTGGACTAATGTTTTGGATTGTTAACAATAAAATACCAAATGGTTTCGTGTTGCAGGAGGATGTTTCTGCGATATTTACCAAAGCAGACACAGACAAGTCTGGGACACTGACTCTGAAAGAGTTTGAAGAAGCTGAGATCGAATACAGAGAGGTAAACAACAACAATTCCAACTCTATATTTGTAGTAAAGATTTGTATCGACCATAGCTTTCCTTAACTCGAAAATGTTCTTGGCAGCTACTCTGGCATGGGTCACGTCTGACGTATTTGACAGTCCCAACTCAATACGTCTTCCTTGTCCGCTTCATCAAAGCTTCGATGTCTGACCCGGAAGTGAGTGGCATTTTTGCTTAAAGTTCTAATCTTTTTGTTAACACTTAGAGCATCTCCATCCATAAAACTTTTTTAAAGTTTCTATAAAACAAAAAATATTAATTTTTAAATCACAGAAAATATAAACCAATTATAACATGACACATATGATAAAAGGTTCATAAACCTTCAAGAAAAACTCTAACTAAGAAACTTTTGAAAAAAATTTAATTTCTTTCTCTTACTTTTAGTTATTTTATTAATTTTTTTTTATTAAAAGTTCATATTAAAACCACCGATGGTGGTGGTCTTAGACCATCTCCATCCCTAAAACCATGTTTTTGGTTCTAAACTATTTTT
>OVBJ01003028.1:0-14118 GCA_900406535.1 Noccaea bulbosa
CACCCTGTTCTCTGTTCCAACACCGAATTGCAGAGAAGATATCCCAACATTGATCTCTTTAGATTCAAAGAAAGTCCATTGAAAGTTCTTAACAGAAAAACATAAGATCATCCTTATGTAGATCAACTTTTCCTTTACCAATTACCATCACGTCTTTTAAAAGTTAAAGAACTGAATAGAGGAGTTACAAAGCAATGTTTTTAATTTGTATGGAGTTTTTTCTTTTCTTTCTGCATTATATTTAATTCACAAACCGTGATCGGTGAATATGTTGGAACAAGTGGTTATTTTAGAATGCTAAACAGATTAGTAAGAAGTTCAGACAAACCAGCTTGTTCTAAGAAACTGCTCTTTTAACAACTTTTTGTTGACCCAGTTTTTCCAACCAACTTGGTCAAAAATAATAACGTCTTGGCTTCTAGAAAACAGTTCTTTGTAATTTGTTGTGTACACAAAACCTTTTTTGATTTATATAGGGAATACATTGATCTCTTTAAATTTAGTTAAAGTTAATTTGGCTGAAAAATTGACACTAGTTATACCAACTTTTCCTTTCACCATATTTATCACATGATTCACATATATAAATTAAAGAAATTGAATAGAGAGGTTGCAAAATGTTTCAACAAATGTTTATTTCGTTTCGAAACACAAGAGCAATATTTAACATTTATCTTGCATCATAGACGCACTTAATGTTTATTAAATGTTTATTTTTTAGAATAGTAAACAAATTATTAAGAAACTGAGATAGACCAGCTTGCTCCAAGAAAACCGATGTCTCTTAGAACTATCAATGAAAGCCTGAAACCTTCTGAATCAAATGGAGAGTTCAGTCTTGGAGATCAAGATACCATCACTATCAGCATAAAGCCACTCTCCATCTCTAATCAAAGTTCCTCCAACATGAACAGGCACATTGGTCTCGCCATTACCTTTCTTACTAGACTTCAACGGGTTAGATCCCAATGCCCTAACTCCAACATCGCAGTCATTGATCTCATCAACATCTCTAACGCATCCATTCACAACAATCCCCGCCCACCCGTTGTTCTGAGCTAACTGTCCGAGGTTCCCTCCAACAAGCGCGCATCTCGTGCTTCCACCACCGTCTATAACCAAGACTCTGCCTTCTCCTTTTGTCTCTAGCTGGAATCTGACTAGGACATTGTCTTCAAATACCTTGAGTGTCACGATTGGTCCTGAGAAGCATCTTCTTTGGCCGTAGATCTTGAAGACTGGATAGAGAGCGCGTAGGTCTCCGTTTGATATTAGTGCTGCGTTGCTGTCACACGCTTCTGCGGTTGCAAATGCAGCCATGGGAGAGATTGTGTGTGTCTGTGTTCTGCATTTGGAATCACAAGGGGTTTGTGGATTTTTAATAAGAAAATTTAGGGAAATGAAACAAACTAAACCTAAACATAGACCAGAGTTTTCATTCTCTACAATATTCAATACAGAATTTAGGAATTTCTTCTTCTACGTGCTAAAATGTATCATTTTGTTACTAACTCTAACGCACTCTGAAAGCTGACGACAAGATTTAACAAACTTAATTCTAACTTTAAGACAAGCGTTCAATGAGCCATAAAATCAAATAATACAAAAAAAAGAAGAAGAGTAAACAGACAAGCTATATATATGGTTTATCAACAAAGTCATGTGCAACGCTATGCATTTAAAAAATGGTATTAAAGCAAGACCTGGAAGAGGCTGAGATATGGATAAAATCTTCAGGCTCAAGCAATCAGAGCAAGACTTAGTCACACAGAGCTTACAAAATAGACTTCGTAACAAACTCAATTTTACTTTTGTAAGATATGAAACAGAACCAGCAAGGAAGACAGAACCAGCAAGGAAGACCCGTTTCTCAAAAGATCAAACTCTAATTAGGACTTAAACTTTCACTACCACGACAAAACACATCTCAACATCGGGATCAACAAAATTGATCGGGATTTCAACAAAAGCAATTCCTTCACACCGCCATAAACAGTAACAACCGTACAAATAAAGGAAGAAGAAGTAAAGAAAAATTACCAAGGAGAGAGAGAGTAGAGCTCCAAAGCTGTCTGCTTTCTGCAACAGATCAGTATTCCAAATTCGCAAAGAAACTATTTACATGTATATACATCGACCCAAGAAATAAGTTACATGTCAAGGCTATCTATTTCCTCATAGAAACTTGTGCCATTAGAGCCACTTGGTCTCCTATCGTGAACTCGTCGGTGCGGGTTTCTTAGTCCGACTTGTTTTCCTCGGGTCGGGTCATTGACTTTTTTTTGTTCCACGCATCCAACAGTCAATAACAAGTCCGTTGGGTCAATTTCCAAATATTTTATTTTATTTAGCTATAATGGGCCTAATGGGCCGAGTGATGTAGAGTTTAAAAACCAA
Organism: Noccaea bulbosa; assembly: GCA_900406535.1. NCBI lineage: Eukaryota > Viridiplantae > Streptophyta > Magnoliopsida > Brassicales > Brassicaceae > Noccaea > Noccaea bulbosa. The sequence goes on from OVBJ01003028.1 coordinate 2,398, forward strand.
GGTTATATTTTTTTCTTCCTTCCGTGTGGGGTCTAATAACTGACAAGAAATCAGAGCCGTCGATCCTCTGTCCTTTCAAAGTTCGTTTTGCGGGTCCCACTGGGGAAAAAAAATCTGTAAGAAGAAAAGAAAGGTACACCACGCCACAACCGTGCTTTGGCCTGTCACATGAGGGTAATCTCACAGCCCTGTAACGGGATATTTTGCGGCTCTTTAAGGGATAAAAAGAAAAAAGGAAAACAAATAAAATTAAAGGCTTGGTCAATGTTTCTTTTTGACCGGGTTTTTTGGAAAAACTGCCTCCCCAATTACCAATTAAATATTCAATTGACGGTATAATTAAAGTCATTGATTGATTCCATTTTAGTTAATGTCTCCATATATTACAATACAAATCTTCCTTATTATCTAACCCTTAACGTACGTTAGTCTTTCTTTTTTCTTCTTATTCATTCCATAGTAAGAAATTATTATTTAAATTAAATTTTAAACTGTATATTGTATATGTTTAGGGTTTACGAAGATATCAATGTCAACGTATCTCAGATATTTGTCCGAAGTACTTTTATTGAGTTTTTTTTTCGGTTATCGTAAATCCATTATTACAATTTACGAGTTATATTAGATTTCACCTACCTTATATTTTCTTAAGCACTACTCCATATATTAGTACTGATATAATTAAGTTATACTCCCCTTCTTCTTTCTCTATGCAAGCAAGTAAGCAACATCTGAAATTTACAACGGATCTCAAGTCTTAAACTTCTAAACGTATCTCGTATATTGAAATTTAGGTTGATACGTTTCATCTAAAAGGCCTCGTGTAAATCACATGCATGCATGTAAAAAGACCAACAAAATTAACCTCAAAAGCACATGCATGTACACATGTCAAATTCAAAATTATATAGTTATACGTCTTATTGATTGAAGTCGAAAGATTTGGCTGCCATATAGATCTATGTTGCGTCTCTACATATTATTAGTTTGAATTTCCACTCAACGATGATTTTGGTACGTAAAAATGTATAGTATCCGAGACCACTAATTTAATCATATTATAATTTATCTCATAGACAAACATAAATGATACAAGTATAGCTCATTCTTTCACTGATTTACATAAACACATTTTGACTTTTGGATGTTAATATATAATGTAACAAGTAATACACACACTTCAATATAAGATTTAATAGTTTTTTTTTTTGTTAGTCTTGAAAAATACTAGGTTTTCTCAAAATGCTAGCTATTTTATACATTTTCCACTGCGGTGACAACATTTTGACAAATTTTCTCCCTTTTACTGATTTTCCTAGGACAGTTATACATATACATAGACTATAAATAGCTTGCAGATAGATTATCTGTTCCACAATTTTCTAACCAGTGTGGCCCTTATAGTAAAAACAACAACCTGATTCTAATTTATATTCAACTTTTATTTTTTCTTGTCCTTAAATGGTGGTAATTCAGTTTTCCTTTTCAATCAGTTTTTGGAATATCACATCCACATGTATAGAAGTATAGATAGAACCAATACAATACTACATTCACTGTAACAGAACAATCAATTAGTTTTTTTTCTTAATCAGACATGTGGCAGAATAGGAACTTTTGGGCAATAATTCCTGGTTTTTCAATAAATTGTATTTCTATTAATAACCAACCCGGAAAAAATTGAATTTGGAAGAGAAATAATAAATGTTAAAAGTTGGCAGATAATTCGTTAAGAGAGATCATCTGTGCGACGGCTCACGGTATCGCTCATAAAACAGCCAATCTTACTCTCTTACCTTCATTGTTCCACGTGGCGTGTTTCCATAGGAGAATTTAATAGAGAGAAAAACGCTTTGTGTATGTGGAACACGAATCACCCATCTTCACCATTCTCTGCAAAAAACTTTATTCCTCCTCCTCAGTAACAATCAGAAAAACGATCACAATGGTCTCATAATTCTCTCTCTCTATCTTTTTTGTTCTTTCTTTTTCAAAGATTCCTGTGCTCACCCACAAGCCGGCTTTTTTTTTCTTCAGATTAATTTACGCAAACAAAAAGGTTGGACTTATTTGTTCGTTTCGATGGTGAGAAAGTCACAGTGATTAATCTAATCATACTGTGTGTGAGATATTTGTTTTTTTCTTGTCAATAACCATCATCTGGGTAAAGGAGAAAACTTTTTTTTTTCCTCGTTTTGGAGAGAGAAGTTGTACAGAAAATTTGAAGTTTTCTTCCTTTGTTTTGTCTTTCTGGGTTTGTTGTGAAACCCAGAAGAACAGAGAAAGGAAGAGGAAAAATAGATATTTATATATATCTCTCTTCTTCAGTGCTAAATTCGGATCCGAGTCGGGTGGGTTTTCGTGTTTGGTGTCGGATCAGAGCCCAGTTGGATGTTAGCGACGGACCTGACGATTTCCGTTTGCGGCTGCGGCGGCTGTGACGGTGTTTGTGGTTCGTCGTCTTCAATCAATCAGGTAAATGGTCTCAATCGATTTTGATATTTTTCCTATCTTTTGTGTTTGTTTTCATATTGTGATTTGATTTTTCATTTTCATATTCTTAAAATGTTTTATCTGTAACTTAAATTCTGGATTTTGAATTTGATGAAAAAAAACCATGATTTGTTTAATCACCTTTGGTTTTTGCTTACCGTCAGGTTTAAGCTATAATTTTACGTTGTCTTATTTTTTATTTTTTTTGGTTGTCTTTCTCTTTTTTTTGATTCGATCCTTTTGTTTCAGCTAATGATTCATCTCCAAATTTCTCGAAGCTATTTCGTTATAATCTAAAATTCTCTGTTTCAATTTCGTGAGATTCCATGGAAGTGGCTTAACGTGTGTAAAAAAGAAAAAAAAATCTTTTTGTTCATATACTTCTTCATATTCTTACATTTTTCTCTTGTCTCGATGAATTATATTTAATACTCCATTTTTTTTTGTTTTTTTGTCTACTCTGCAAAAAAAAAAAAAAAAGGTTAACACTTTTCTAACTTGATAAGGTTTTTTTTTTTTTCCAGCTCACTTGTTCACTGACAATTGTCTCAAATCATTTTTGGTTGTTTAATACTACTAATTTAAACCGTGTTGATTGATTCTGTGATTTGTGATTGAGCAAATCTTTCTACAATGTCTCAGGAGTTTCATCTCAGTTTAAGCAAAGACTCAGTCAAATTCTCTGATCTCAAATGGCTGGTTTTGATGAAAACGTTGCAGTAATGGGAGAATGGGTGCCTCGTAGTAGTCCTAGCCCCGGCTCGCTTTTCTCCTCTTCAATCGGACAAGAGAAGAGCTCGAAACGTGTTCTCGAAAGAGAGCTCTCTCTGAATCATGGTCAAGTCATTGGTTTACAAGAAGACACTTCTGGTAACAACAACAACAAGGATTCAACACAAACTAACATTTCACGAGGTGGTTTAGGCGAAAGAATTGCAGCCAGAGCTGGTTTTAATGCTCCGAGGTTAAACACTGAGAACATGCGCAATAACAATGACTTCTCCATCGACTCTAGTCTTCGGTCTCCTTGCTTAACCATCTCTTCTCCTGGACTTAGCCCTGCAACACTCTTGGAATCTCCCGTCTTTCTCTCTAATCCATTGGTGAGCTTAAAGTTGTTTGCTTTTCGAATGTTAGTTATTATTATAGAGATTGTATTTCTGAAAAGCTTCTGTGTGACTTTTGCAGGCTCAACCGTCTCCAACTACCGGGAAGTTCCCATTTCTTCCTGGTGTTAACAGCAATGCACTGTCTTCTGATAAAGCGAAAGACGAGTTCTTTGATGACATTGGAGCATCCTTCACTTTCCATCCTGTTTCGAGATCCTCTTCGTCTTTCTTCCAAGGAACAACGGAGATGATGTCAGCTGATTATGGTAACTACAGCAACAACAACAACATTTCATCTTCTCATCATCAGTCTCCAGAAGAAGATGTGAAATCCGGTTCTCAAAACGTAGAAAGTTCCAATCTTTACGGGACTGACACCAGTACTGATCCAAAAGGCCAGAAGAGGAAGTCATCTGATGCTACAACAAACGCCGTTCTCGAAACTGTTGATCACCAAGAAGAAGAAGAAGTAGAGGAAGAGCAAAAACGCGGTGATTTGACGGTTGGTGGTGCACCTGCAGAGGATGGATACAACTGGAGGAAATATGGACAGAAGTTAGTCAAAGGAAGTGAGTATCCACGAAGCTATTACAAGTGCACAAGCCCGAATTGTCAGGTGAAGAAGAAAGTTGAGAGATCAAGAGAAGGTCACATTACCGAGATTATATACAAAGGAGCTCATAATCACTGTAAACCTCCACCTAATCGCCGCTCGGGGATGCAAGTAGATGGAACTGACCAAGTTGAACAGCAGCAGCAGCAGCAACAGCAGCAGAGAGATAACGCTGCAGCGTGGGGTAGTTGTAATAACACTCAACAACAAGGTGGAAGCAATGAGAACAATGTGGAAGAGGGATCAACAGGATTCGAATATGGAAACCAATCTGGATCGGTTCAAGCTCAAACCGGAGGTCAGTTTGAGTCAGGAGATGCTGTGGTTGTGGTTGATGCTTCATCAACGTTCTCTAACGATGAAGATGAAGATGATCGAGGGACTCACGGAAGTGTATCTTTGGGTTATGATGGAGGAGGAGGAGGAGGTGGAGGAGGAGATGGAGATGAATCCGAGTCGAAAAGAAGGTTCTTTTTGTGAAACACCATGAATCAGTAAGTATGTGATTGTTTTCTGATCCAAAAGTTCTGGATTTCAGGAAACTAGAAGCTTATGCAGCAGAGATGAGTGGAGCAACAAGAGCCATACGTGAGCCAAGAGTCGTTGTGCAGACAACGAGCGATGTTGACATTCTTGACGATGGATATCGTTGGAGAAAGTATGGTCAAAAAGTTGTCAAAGGAAATCCAAATCCAAGGTTCTTTAACAATCCTCTCTTCTTGAAACACGTAGAGAGAAAGCTCCTCTGTTGATAATATTTTTTTTGTTTGTTTGCAGGAGTTACTACAAATGCACAGCTGCTGGATGCACAGTGAGGAAACATGTGGAGAGAGCTTCTCATGATCTCAAATCCGTTATAACAACTTACGAAGGCAAACACAACCACGACGTCCCCGCCGCGCGCAACAGCAGCCACGGAGGAGGAGGCGGTTCAGGCGGCGGAAACGGTAACAGCGGCGTCTCAGCCGCTCAAACGCACCATTACCACAGCGGACTTCACTCGGAGCCGCCACGCGGCAGGTTCGACAGACATCTCACGACGAACAATCAATCTCCGTTTGGCCGTCCGTTTAGCTTCCAGCCGCATTTGGGTCCACCTTCGGGATTCTCGTTCGGTTTAGGACAAAACGGTTTGGCTAATCTTTCAATGCCTGGTTTAGCGTATGGTCAAGGGAAAATGCCGGTTTTGCCTCACCACCCGTATTTGAGTCAACCGGTTGGGATGAGTGAGGCGATGATGCAGAGAGGGATGGATCCGAAGGTTGAACCGGTTTCGGAAACAGGACAATCGGTATATAACCAGATCATGAGTAGATTACCGCAGATTTGAAAAAATTTACTCTTTTTCTTCTGCTATTGGTCGGTTCTTATATTTAACTTTTAAATTTCTGTTTCTCTCTTTCTTTAATTTATTGGTTTCAAACTTTGGGGAAGGTCAAGGCTGTTCTTAATTTCATTCCTTTGTTCCCTCTTTTCTTCTTAAACGGCTGGTTATATCTTACTATTAATTATACTAGCAATCAAGAGATAAAGAAAAATTAGTTTAACTAGAGGAAGCACTTATATCACAATGATTAGCTTAGATATCAGTTACAAATTTTATACTTGGATCTCGTCAAATATACTTATTCTACTGGAAATATATAACCAATTTGCCCAAAAAGTTGATTACACAGTTACCTTTTGTTTCCCCTAGAAAATTACAGTTATTTTGTGTCAGAGATGTTTACTGCTCTTTAATTTGGGTAACAGCGTATCCTATCATTTGACAAATTTCTCGTGCATCACTCTTGTTCGTTCATCACGTAACTTGTTTTTGGTTATTGTAGACGAGAGAAGAAAATAATAGGGAGCTATAATAAGCACGGTATATGCATTGCACACGTGCGCAAAGACAACAGAAGAAGGACATAAGCCCAACTCCAAGGCCTGATATCAGACGTTGTAACAAGAGCCTAAAAGCTACTTGAAACCTCAAAATCTTTTCTCATCAACCATAGAAACTTGTTGAAAGATCAAACAAGAGTTTTCACAGAGAAGCAGGAGCTTCTTATAAATAGAGAAACAGTGAAGAAGACAAGTCTAGGCTTGTTTGGTCTCTGAGTTATAGACTCTCTCAGAGGTAAAGTCAAAAAAAGTTTCAGGAAGCAAGAGAAGAAAACTCAGAATTACTAAAAATAATCTTTTACATGAATGCAGTTCTTCCACCTCTTCGAGTGTTTCTTTCATACGCAGTGTTGAACTTGTCAACCATCTCGTTCATGGTGCTGCAGATTGAACAAAACAAATGACCGATGGTAAACAGAGTTTATAAAGGCCTAGTATCAATCATTGCAGTGTTTAAGAACACTCGCTTGTCCATACATGTGCTTACGAGTATTTTTAAATAGAATGTTGCATAAGGTACAAACCTGGAACAATTCGTAATCATTGCTAGGTATGTTATCAGTAATTTGTCGTTGTACTCCTGCGAAAAGAAAAAAAGGACAGCATAAGTTGAGAGATATATTTTAAAGAAGTACATTGAACATTGAAAAAGAATCATGATCATATGCGAATCTTAACTCACCATCAAGAAATTATCTTGAAACCTTTCTGATTCCATAGCAGGCAACCTTCTGAGCAGGCTAGATACTTGTCTCAGAAGCGAGTTTTCACAAGGAATATCACCTAACAAGTAAGATCCCACGAGTCATTATCCTTACCAACCTAAAGCACCAAACTACACAACTTTCTCTCTATATCTCCCATCTAGAATCATCGACTGGTGACACACATGACACAACCACGGTGATGAGAACGGAAAATACCTTTCTGCATTGCGGCAAGATATTGATAGAGCACTCTGATTCTGCTATTAAGCATCTTGATGGCACTATGTATGCCAGTAAGATGAGCAGCCACTGCATATGAAAAAACATCAGCATACCAACGAATAATCAACAAAACTTCAGTGCGACTGAAGGAAATGGATTATGATGATAAGTATGAGAGACGTAAGACTCACACTGAGTCGCCGCTGAGCCTCCATCAGATGGTTTGAGATGTGCAACATGATCGACTGATATCCGTTCAGCTTCAACTGTCTGTTTTGGGTTAACATGTCAAGAAATTTCAGTCAAGTTCCGATTTCGTAACACAGAATCAAATCAAACCCTAAGCACAGACCTCGATTGTGTAGCTTGTAAGAGCAAATATTAGCTGCGGGACTCCGTCAATCACATGCAGTTCTTCAAGTAATGAAGATCAATCAACGCAAAAACGGAAAAAAAAAAAAGTTAGGATCTTAAAATCACTTTAGCGGATAAAGATGAAGACTTGGTAAGATATCCAGAAAACCATAAGAGTAAGTAATTGAAAACATACCACTTTCATAAATAGTCACTGGAAGATCCTTGTGTGCGTGATTAATCGCCGGGTTTAGAAGAACATAAACAGGAGATTCATTGATATCCATCAGCTGTGACCACGAGCAGACCAAAAAGAAAAGAAGAATCACACTTTTCCGTACAGTGAGACCAAATCTCAATCATACAATACACTAGAGAAAACGCAAAGACTCACGGCTTTGTGGATATGCATATCAGATTCCTCGGCGTCGCTTCCCGTCGAGTACCATCCCAAGATGTAGAAGTCAGGGAACACCTTCTTGTCTGATAAACAAAGAAACCAATCAAAACCCACGGAATTTGATTGCAGCAAATAACTGGGACGAGCAAAGGGGCGGAGAGTGAGTGGAGCTTACAGAGCTCTTGCTTCTTCTCGAGGAAGGATCTATCGAGGGTTTGAGTACAAGGATCATACAAAAGCTCGAAACTGTTGAAGATCTCCACCGTACGGCCTTTCTGGACACCGATTACACATCCGTAAACCCTAGGGTTCTGCTGTGACATTGATTCGCCGCCGTTGTTAGAGCCATTCCCGCTTGCGCAGACTGAAGCCGGAGGATTGAGCTGAGTCTTGACTCTAGTGTAGTGATCCGATATGTTGACGATTACCAAAGGATGCAGCTTGAAGGTCAAACCGCTCGACGACGAAGGCGCCATCCTTGTCTCTCCCTCTCGTCCGTCGGTAATCTCTCTTCCGATGAAGCTCTTTTTTTTTTTTTTTTTTTTTTTTTTTTTTTTTNTCTATGAACAAAATCAAATCTGAACTCGGATCCTATTTCGGGTTCTAGAGACATCGAACCGGGTCAATAAAATGCATATGGGGTTTTCTGCATGGGCTGGCTGAGCTTACCCACGTGGGGGGATTGGGCCTCATGAAGATTTTTCAATTCTTAATTTTCAAAAAATATTTTGGTCATTTTGTGAAACTTTATACTAGGGATAAAAGTAGGGGAAACTGCTCATTTAATTCTCCAACTATTTGTAATTTGCACTTTTACATCAATTATCAATTGTTTAATTTAATTACTCAGTTATGAGTTGACTGCACGAAATTGTAATAAGAAAATCAAATTTTCAACAATAAACATAAAACGTTAATAAAATAGTAAATACATCATGATTTTCATTGTTATATCCAAAAAGTATATAAATAAATAATTTAGAATAGTTTTTGGCGATTTTTAGTGATAATAAACTCAGAATTTGGTACTAATTTTAAGATTTACGTGGAATCAAATTATAGAAATTCATCAGATTTGAATTTGAATTTTATTAGAAATCAGTGAAAATTGTTATAGAATTTATGTTTGTTTTTTTTTGGATATAACGAAACTGTGATACATATACTATTTTTTATTTAATGTTGTATGTTTATTGCTGAAAGTTTTACTTTTTAAACACAATTTTGCATAATCAACTTTTACTTGAAAAATTATAATAAGCAAGTCATAGTTGAGGAATAAAAATGTGAATTGCAAATAGTTAAAAAAATTAAATGAGCATTTTCCCGTAAAAGTAGGCATCACATATGTGAACAACTTCGACACTATTTCATATTATATATAAAATTATTAAATGATTGTAAATCATACAAACTTGTTATGTTTGCCATGTTATGGCTACTGGATTTTAGTTGCAACATACGTAATAACTATTTCTTTTAGTGTAAGATTTACTTTACTCTAGAACAAGATTTTTTAACAACCAAATTGATGTCCATGGACAAAGCAACTTTCACGTGTTGTCACTTGTTTGAGCACTTGCTTCCTGTTTTTGGAGAGAACTATCTTAGCATAGAACCCAGGACTACATCTTTTAAAATGATTTGATGCACCATAAACTTTTCATCACCATTTGCCAAACAAGAGCATCAGCTTGACAAATGATGAGTAATTTTTTAATTTGTGCATCAAATCGTTCAAAAATGCGGGCTGAGGAATGTTCTGGTGGTGGACAAATCATGTAACTTTGGCATTTTGTTTTTTTTACAACTAACACATGCACATCATATCCCTGAGTCCCTGACAACAACAAAAATAATAACATGATCAACATTAAGAATGATAACAAATCTGTGCTGATTATAATGTCACCTAATTGAGAGAAAATATTTCTGCCAATCCAACATTTATTATCCAATTATTGGCCAAAAATACGAAAAATAGATTAATTTTAGAATTTATTCCAAGTTTTTTTTTTTTTTTTTTTTTGTGTGACATCCAGCGGGTCGCGTTTAACCCAAAATTAAACATATCTCTGTCATAAATACGATGTCAGTTTTGTCTGTTGACAATGTAATCAGCGAGAGACAACAAAGGAGCCATCTTGTGAGAGTCAAACTCTTGAAGATGCTCTCTCGCTTCTATGTTCAACTTCTCCGCATATTCCTTTGACTTTTCCACTCCCATCACTTTCGGATATGTCAGCTTTCCGGCGATCAAATCTTTACCGGCGGTCTTCCCCAAATACTCCGACGACTTTGTCACGTCAAGCACATCATCCACAACTTGAAACATCAATCCAATGCATCTCGCGTAACTCCGGAGTCTCTCTATCTCTTCATCAGAGCCACCGCCCATTATACCTCCTATGACAGCTGCCGCTTCAAGCAACGCCGCGGTTTTATGAATATGCATAAACTCAAGATGCTCCAATCCCACGTCGTTGTCCTCAAAACTCATCCTTTCTCCGGCCAGGTCCGCCGCTTGACCAGCAACAAGCCCTTCCGTTCCCACCGCTTTCGCCAACTCCACAACGGCTCGGAGAACCTTAGCTGGAGGAACGTCCAACGAGGTGGATGTAGCCATCTTCTTGACGGCCAAAGCTATGAGCGCATCGGCGGCTAAGATGGCTATATCTTCGCCAAAAACTTTATGGTTGGTGGGCTTTCCACGGCGGAGGCTGTCGTCGTCCATACAAGGAAGATCGTCTTGGATGAGAGACGACGCGTGGAGCATCTCAATAGCACATGCAGCGGGCATTGCGGTTGACTCTTGGCCGCCCACGAGCTCGCATGCAGCCAAACAGAGCATTGGCCTCACACGTTTTCCGTCCGAGAGGAGCGTGTACCTCATGGCCTCACGGATTTTGAGTACTGGCTCGCAGAGCGGGACGGCCTTTTCCAGAGCTTTATTGACTGAGTCAGCCTTATTGACCATATACGACATGAACTCAAAGTCATAGCTTGCGGCCGACGTCAGATGTCGGACGGACGGTTTAAGGTGGCGGGTCAGCCGCAGCGCAGACGTAACTGCAGTGTAAGGCGGCCGTAGGAATCTCCAAAGCAAGAGTTGGAGAGAGATAAAGATGGAGAAGAGAGTGTAAACAAGAGCTTCTCGATTTTCCATCTTGGGCTTTGGTGTTTGATACTTTTTTACATTGGAATGCTGATGCCATACATATTTATAGTGGAAAGTTTTAGGGTTTATTTTAATTGATAAACCAGTCACGTTTAATTACTTTTGAAGCAATTCAGTTACGTAAAATATGCATAACAGCTTTATTACTTATCGTTGTAAGTTGTAGTAGTTAATGTAGCATATACTATCATATATGGATTCATTTATAGTAGCGTCAAGCCACGTTGGGAGCGTATTTAAGAGAGCTGGTTGGTGCACACTAAACGAAATTCTCATTAGTTAGTCCCATGTGGTTTGATTGAAGTTGGAAAGTCTACACAAATGCTATTACGTTTTCGTTTACATAATAACTACAAATTTGACCAGCGCGAAATTAAAACTACACTACAAGAAAACAACCGATATTTTGACGGCTTTTCCGACGGTTCATTGCCGTCGGAAATATTTCAATGGAATTCCGACGGATTTCCAACGACAAAAGAACGATCGGAAATCCGTCGGAAAATATGACAGATACGATATCCGTCGGGAATATGCACATATTTCCGACGATGTATCGACGGGTTTGAAATCCGTCGGAAAAATATATCTGTTGCTAAAGAGCCGTTGTTATAGCCGTTGATATTGGAAGGGCTGTTTTCACTTTTAGACCACAATTTGTGGTCAAATGCAAAAATAACCTCTTCAATTTTTTTTTTTTTTGTCCCAATATTTACGAGAATGCCATTACTTTTTCGAGTGGTAGACCTCTAGTGAGG
>OVBJ01003029.1:0-14109 GCA_900406535.1 Noccaea bulbosa
CATTCTCCTGAGCCTCTTCCCACTTGAATCCCACATCTTTCTTGATGACTTTGGTAAGTCGGGCTGCCAAGGTGCTGAAATCTTTAACAAACCGTCGATAGAACCCAGCTAAGCCATGGCCATGGAAGCTCCGGACTTCTCCAACACTCTTTGGACTCGGCCAGTCTCTGATGGCCTTAACCTTTTCTTCGTCAACTTTGACTCCATCTGCACTCACAACAAAGCCTAAAAAGACAAGGTAATCTGTGCAAAAGGTGCACTTAGCGAGATTAGCATAAAGTTTCTCCTTTCTCAGCACATGCAAGACAGATTCAAGATGATCAATATGCTCAGCTAAACTCTTGCTATACACTAGGATGTCATCGAAGTAAACCACAACGAAATGACCAATGAAAGCTCTAAGAACATGGTTCATTAAACGCATGAATGTACTAGGAGCATTGGTAAGACCAAATGGCATGACAAGCCATTCATAAAGACCATGCTTCGTTTTAAATGCAGTCTTCCATTCATCTCCTTCTTTCATCCTTATCTGATGATAGCCACTTTTCAAATCAATCTTAGAAAAGATGCTAGAACCATGCAATTCATCAAGCATATCATCTAATCTAGGAATAGGATGGCAATACTTTACAGTGATATTGTTGATGGCTCGGCAATCAACACACATGCGCCAGCTGCCATCTCTCTTCGGCACAAGCAAGACAGGGACGGCACAAGGGCTCATGCTCTCTCTGATATGGCCTTTTTCCATGAGCTCATCAACCTGTTTTTGCTGCTCTTTGGTCTCCACTGGATTTGTCCTAAAGGCCGGTCGATTGGGAAGGGTTGCTCCAGGCACAAAGTCTATTTGATGTTCCATGCCACGAACTGGAGGTAATCCCTTTGGATTGTCTTCTGGAAACACATCTTTAAAGCTCTGCAAAAGTTCAGTCATCTCACTCGGCAAAACCGGTGCAAGGTTAGCTAAACTAGTTAGTGTTTCTTTAAAAACAAATAACAGAATAGGCTTTCTAGAGAACATAGCTTGTTAACCTGTTTGGAATTGATCAAGAGGTTAGACTGTTCTTCTGACCTGGTTTCTTTGGTAGAGAGTTGAACTTGATCCTCATAAACCTCTTGTGGCGTCAATGGTATGAGAATGATCTTCTTACCTTTGAACGGAAATGAGTAGCGGTTTGTAAAGCCGTCATGGATTACTCTTCTATCTGATTGCCACGGTCTGCCTAAAAGGATATGACCAGCATCCATTGGGAAAACATCACAGAGAATTTCATCCTCATAGTTTCCAATAGCCATCGGCACCACCACTTGACTTTTAACCTTCATCTCTCCAACATCGTTCAACCATTGAAGCTTGTATGGCTTGGGATGCTTCTGTTGCTTACGACCAAGCTTCTTAACCATGGTTTCACTAGCTACATTAGTGCAGCTGCCTCCATCAATGATCAAACTACATACCTTATCCTTGTTGAGACATCGCGAGTGAAAGAGGTTCTCTCTTTGCTCTTCTTCTTCCGCACGGGTTTGAATGCTCAAAGTCCTCCTTGCCACATATAGTCCTCTGGGTCTTTCTTCATACTCATCGGGGGATGAGATTTCATCTTGCTCTTCGGCCTGGCAGGGAGTCCATGAGGTTTTGCTAGACATCAGAACCTTGCCACTGACTGGTTTAGCTTCGTACTCCTTGGCAGACGGAACCTTTTCTTGGACAGGCTCATCTTCGGACTCATACTCGCCGTTTTCTTTGATGATCATGACTCTCCGGTTGATACATTCACTAGCATAATGTCCACGACCCTGACATTTATAGCATTTCAAATCACGAGCCCTCGTATTTAGAGTAGCCTATGCTCTTCCTTTATCTTGATTATTCGTTGAAGACTTCGGCGTGAAAACTGGTTTGCTTTCTTTCGGATAATTCGGCCTTCGTGATTCAGAACTATAACGTGAAGTGCCTTTCCTGTTGAGTTGCTGCTCGGCCAGAGTCGCTTTGTGCAACATCTCTTCTAGATCCTCACTGTTTTGCATTTCCACAATGTCTTGGATCTCACGTTTCAAACCTCCCAAAAACCTAGACATTGTAGCCTCTTTATATTCGTTCACATTGGCTCTTATCTTAAGAACTTCCATTTCTTGATAGTACTCTTCAACAGAACGGGTTCCCTGACTGAGCCTTCTTAGTTTGGAATGAAGCTCTCGCTGATAGTGGCTTAGAATGAACCGATGTCGCATGATCCTTGTCATTTCTCCCCAAGTGGTGATAGCAAATCCACCACTTCTCGCTCTATCGGTAACAATCTGCTCCCACCAACTCAAGGCATAATCACAGAATTCTGTAGCTGCAAGCTTAACTCGGTTGACATCAGCAAAGTTTTGCAAGTTAAAGGTGAACTCACACTTCTTTTCCCAATCCAGATAGGCATCTGGATCATTCCTCCCGTAGAACGGTGGAATCTTCATCTTGTAACCATTAAGGTTCTCAACCATTCTGTCCGGTTCTTCTCTCGACCGTCTGGACCTACGTCGACTGCCTTGGGATGAGTGACCAGGACTGCTGTAATACTCTTTGGTTTGTTCATCTATTAGCTTCTTCTTTGACGTTGTCGGATCATTCTTTTGTTCCTCATCCGAGAGATGTATCAGATCCTTTGATACTTTCTGTTTGCCCAATCGGACTTCTATCTGTTTATCCCACCTTTCTCGTTCCTCATTCATCATTTTTCTAAATAGCTCGATCACGGCTGGGCTTAGAGTGTCGTGACTAGACTCTTCTTCCTTTTCGGACACCATGATGCCTGAAAAGATTTGGAAAATCCACGGAAAATCCCATCATTTGCAAATAAATCCAAATGATGGGTTGGATGATCGGAAATGCATCCGGGTGAAAGGAATGATGATAATATCACTATAGATGATCAAACGAATGATGTTATGAAACAGATCTGTGATTTCGAACTGAGAAGATGAACATACACTTATGAAACGATGAGAACAAACGATAACTAAACACATAAAAGGGATAGGAAAACTCAGCTCAGAATGTGCTCTGATACCACTTGATACGATTCTCCTAAGATCGGCACTCCGAGAGACTGAGTTAATTAGCTTCGGCGGAAGGTTGTGATAATGGTAAGGTTGAATGATCGATTTGCGGAATAATAGAAGGGTGGAAAGTGAACGGATTGCTTCAGCAGATTGTGAAAGATCTGAGAAACTCCGGATTCTAATCTCAAAGAGAAAAGAATGATGAATCTTCAAGAGGTTATCAAGAAGAAACAAATTCGAATGAGAGCAGCTCAAATGAAAGGTTGATCTAAGGCAATATAGAGATTTTTGATAAAAGACTTAGATAGATTGAAATGATTTCATTCAGTACAATATAAAGAGGAGGGAGAAGAAGACAGCTAAGAGATAGGTCAAAGGAACAAGCTCCAAGACCATCTCGTAAACACACAACCACAAATGTAAATTTGAATTCAAATTAAGGCTCCTCTTGTCTTAAACGCGGATGGCTTCGGTAGGGCCGAAGTGATTCAGTAAAGAGAGGATTTAAAGTGATACTTAAGCCTCATTAAAAACCTACTAAGGAAAACCCATCGGGACAAAACCTTAGCAGGGAAAAAGAGTGCAAAAGCATCACTTGTCCCTTTACCGAATGTCTTGGGCGGATATGCAAACCAATGTGGTTTGGATAACCTTTTCTTGTGGCTGACCTAAGCATCTAAGTATCAAACCAACTGAATAGCTGAGTAACTTAGTTCTTGATCGAGTCATTGGTCCGACCAGAGCTCCCTCGGCAAGCTGATCCTCGGCAAGTTGCTCCTCGTCATGCTGCTCCTCGACAACAAGCTGCTCCTCGTCATGCTGGTCCTCGGCAACAAGCTGCTCCTTGTCATGCTGCTCTTCGGCAACAAGCTGCTCCTCGGCCATAGTCATATCAATGTGTCCGAGAAACCCCATCTCTCGCTGCCAGAAACTACACTTGCTCAACTTAGCACAAGCTTCTGATCTCGAAGCTTCTCCAGAACTAGTCTCAGGTGAACCTCATGCTCCTCAGGACTCTTGGAATAAACCAAGATATCGTCGATGAAGATGATGACGAACACATCCAAAAACTCCCAGAATACGTCGTTCATCAACCTCATAAATGCAGCTGGCGCATTATTCAAACCGAAAGGCATGACCACAAACTCAAAATGCCCATATCTCGTCCTGAAAGCAGTCTTGCGGACATCCGCATCGTCTATAGGGATCTGATGATAACCCGATGCCAAGTCAATCTTGGAGAACCAAGTAGCACCCCTCAACTGATCCAACTACTCGTCAATCCTCGGGAGAGGGTACCTGTTCTTCATAGTGACTCGGTTGAGTCCCCAAACAACACCGGTGCTCCCCACCTTCTTCTTCACAAACAACACCGGTGCTCCCCACGGCGAAACACTCGGTCTGATGAACCCTTTGCTCAAAAGGTCCCCTAGCTGCTTCTTCAGCTCTGCCAACTCAGCTGAAGCCATCCTGTAAGGTTTCTTGGATATTGGCGCCGGCTCTAACTCAGTCGTGAAAGGATCTGACCGAGAAGGTGGTAACCCCATCAACGACTGAAAAACATCCTCAAAATCCCGAACAACCTGAATATCCCCAATAACCACCTCACCACTGGACTGCGCCATAGTGATCGTCGCCAGATAGGCCTCGCAGCCTCGACCAATCAACTCCTCTGCCTGAATCGCCGAGATCACTAAACTCCCGGAAGTCGGTCTCACTCCCTGAAACACTAACCTCCCGCCATCACGCTCAAAGACCGCTCTGCCTCTGTAGCAATCCAGATGAACCCGGTACTGCGATAACCAGTCCATCCCCAAAATAACGTCGTACAACTCCACTGGACTAATAACCAACTCCACTGGCATAGACTGCCCCACAATCTGAATATCGACGCCACTAGCACGGCCCGAAGTAGCCAGAAAACCGTCTCCGGCCACCATGACCATGCCCGAACGCTCACCCGCGTCGCTCCGAATACCCCTACTCTCGGTACACTCCGGAGTAATGAAGCAACTAGATGCTCCAGAATCGAACAACACGCGTGACTCAACGCCACCTACTAACAAGGTCCCTACACATTCAAAACTATGAGACCCTGCTAACACTATCACAGGAAAAATATTGCAAATAAACAACAACCGCAAAAATTAAACTTAAGAAATTACGAAATCTGAGTCAATAGATGTACCTGTGATCGATCCGGCCTGACTCGTCTGGCCCGACTCCACCGAGGAGTGTCCTTGCGGTGTAGCACCAATCTGACCCACTGTCTGCACTGCCGCAATCTGGCTCACTGGTCGAGCCGCTACCGGCTGAACCGCTGCAACCGTCAAACTCTGCAACTTGGGACACATCGGGCTGAGATGTCCCGACTCTCCACACTGGAAACACACTCTCTCCCGAGGCACCTCCCGAGGCACATCCCCCTTGGGACAGCTAGAAAGACGGTGTTCCGTGCTCCCGCACCCGAAGCACGCACCTCATGGGAAACGGGTAAAACCCGAAGCCTCCTCCCGACTCCTCTTCTGGCCCTGCGCAGGCTTGCTGTCCCTGCCAAAACCAGAACCAAAACTCGAACCTCTGCGCTGCTGCTGCTGGCCCTTAGGCTGCCACCGGACCAACCTGCTCACGCTGATCCTCCTCAATCGAAGCCGCTAACTCCACTAAGTCCGCCCTCGAGGCGTACGCGTGACCCCGACACTGCTGCCGAATACTTGAACGAAGCCCCTGAAGGAACCTCTGAAGTTTCTCGCGCTCACCACCTGCGCCAACACCGGCATGCACAACGAGTCCGCTGCGTACTCGCGCACTGTACGGTCACTCGGAGTCAAAGACGTGAACCGCAACAAAAACCGATCCCGAGCCTTCTGCGGGAAGTACTGGCCGTCAAACTCCGTCACGAAGTCATACCACGTCCAAACTGCTCTCCTCCCCCCTATGGCCCGCCAGCACAGATGTGCATCACCACTCAGATAGTGGATAGCTATCTCCACCTGGTACTCCACTGGACACCTGATCGACTAGAAGTTCCGCTCCACTCGGGACCTCCACTCGTCAGCCTTCTCCGGACCAACACCGCCCTCAAAGAAAGGCATACCAATCCTCTGCATCTCTCTCATCATCTTGAGATAAGACGGATGCCCAACAGCTGCGCAACCATGCTGCACAACAAAAGCCGCACGAGGCTGAACAAAGCCCGCAGCCTGCTGATATCCCGCAGGACCCGCAGCTTGCTGCTGACCAACGAAACCGGAACCCTGCTGTGCCCCGGCCACCGGAGGAACACCCGGCGCCTGCTCTGGAGCTGCCTGCGGAAGACGTGCCAAAATCTGCATCAGGATCCCCATAAAAAATAACCCAACTCAGAGCATGGGCATTGCACAGCCCGAGAGAAGCTCTTTAAGAATAAAAAATAATTTTTAAAAACACGATTTTCGAAAAAAAACGAACCAATCAGATCACGACACGTGTAGAACCGTGTCAGAGAGACGTGTCTGCAGTCTCTCTGCAGAGAGACGGTTCAGAGAGAATTTCACCACGTCACCTCCACGTCACGCCACATCACGCCACATCACCTCCACATCATACCACCCCGCCTCCACGTCACGCCACATGGCCTCCATGTCAATAATTAATTTTTTTTTTCTCCAAAACCTCTCCCGGGCTGTGCAATGCCCATGCTCTCAGTCACGTGAAAATGACTCATTTTTTTTCAATATTATAATGAGCTGTTATTTTATTTTATTATCTTTTGTTTTTGGTACAGGTGTTTTCAAACCCAACCTGTAGTGGATCCCGGGAGAAAAAGTCCAAGCGTTCGAACAGGTCCCGAAACTAGCAGAATCCAGAAGGTCATACTGCTGGTGGAAGTTGCACACCGGGGATATTCACGTTTGGCATATGCCGTGCTTACACACAAGGCTCCTTCTCCGAAAGCTACGCGGGAGGATGCCCGTTTACGATGCAACTATTGAAAGCCATTTGCCTGTTTACGATGCAACTATCGAAAGCCATTTGCACCAGGTTTATAAAAACTGGTTCGAAAGGACCAGACGAACATTTTTCTTTGAAAGACCTATCTCGTCTCTGGTACTGCTGATATCATCACATTTTACATGTTTTCACTAAGTATTTATTTATGTTTTGAAGTGTTTTCAATAAGGTTTTATGTCTTTAGAGGTAGTTTTCTTGTATTTGTTGGTTTTAGAGTCTCAACAGGTTAAAACATCAAAAAGGAGTCAAAAAGGAGCAAAAGAGCCTCAAGCCATGATTCATGCTAGTTTCTAGGTCAAGAGTTTCAACAAAACCCCATTTGGTCGATTCTCGCATAAGGACTATACCGAAGCATCCGAAAGATTGCCACGGTCAAAGGTCTTCCCGGCGTCCAAAAATCATGATATTGGTCTTGCTAGGTATATAATTGAGTGAGCCATCACGGTGAAGTAGAATGGAGCCATTTGGAGCAGACATGAGGTCTGAGAGTTATTTCTCCCAACACATATCTGCCAGGCGAGGAAATGAAGCCCATGGAGATTTGGTGCCACAAACGGCCCGGGATTCTGCGGCATGGACCTTGTCTTGACTTAACATAGGCCTAGCCTATTTCTAGTGGTTTCCTTGGCATGATTTCGGCCCATTCACGGCGTAAAAGAAAGAGTCTAGCTCACCGGAGACTTTCCTTTTCCAGCACATCATAAACCTAGCGACTACAAGCCTATAAATTCTTGTTTTTAGCTGCTGAAGGAGGAGAACCACGAGTGTCTTGTGCAAGAGAGAGAGAGAGAGTCGCGAGTGTCTTGTGCAAAAGAGAGAGCCGTCAAGGAGGAGAAGCCCTAGGTGGTGCACAGTCCTAAAGGAGAAGGGGGCGCCGGTCAACTCATTGCACTCGCATCTCATTGTTTACATTTCTATCTTTTCCTTTTCTCTTTTGTACTTTGGATCGAAAATTATCAAAGGGATTTCAACTTGTTCTTCATCAGAGAAGCCTTTTTTATTCGTTATCTCTTTCATATGCTTGCATAATGATATCAACCTTGCTTTGCTTGTTTGATTGCACTATGTCCGAGTAGATCCCCTTGTTAGGCCGAGGGAGATCGATGGACTCATGACATGATTTGACTTATTTGATTGCATAAAACAGGATTTAACCTTTTGGTTCTTCATCTTTGCTTTCTTTGCTTGTTCTTAATGCTTGTTGTTAGGAAAGCGCGCCTATACAACTTGAACCTAGGTTGATACACTCTCCAAAAGCTAGTTGTATTGCCGAAACTAGTATTTGATGAGCTAAGTGTCTTAGGCTTCCAGAAGTCGACCTAAGGAACTTAGTGAACAATCACAACTTGAACATTGATTAAGGCATGATTATGACTTGTAATAACCATCGAAAGTTGAGTCTATTACGTTGTTTAATAATAGTAGCCGGAGCCACGAAAGTGGAAAGGCTATACCTTAGTGTTGTGAGTTCAAGGCGGTTTATAACTTATCCCATGCAATCTTGTCATCTCATTGATTGTTTCCATTGATTTTCCTTTGGCTAACTTCTTCCTCATCTTGTTTACAACTCCATTTACTTACTTGCTTGTTTTCTTTTGATTTTAGGTTCACCACAACATCATATTTTCTGTTCTAGCTACTCATCCTTGAAACGAAATCACTCTTCCTTGTATTCGACCCCTACTTGCCACGGCTGTACACTTGCAGCTCTACCAAGTTGGGTTATAAATAGTATTAGTTTGAAGCATTAAATCCAACGCCTCAAGCTCTTTGGCGGCGTTGCCGGGGAAGAGTTGCATTTCTTTCAAGTTTCTTGATTGATTTTTAGTCTAGTTCTTTACTTCTTTGCATTTTACACTTTTGTTTTTCATAAAATCTATAAAAAAAAAAAAAAAACATAAAAATTTTACTTAACTTTCTCTTTGTGTGTCTCTTAGGTGCATGACAAGAAAGTCCAATCGAGATAACATCATAGAGGAAGATCTTCACATTGACCAACTTGAAGGAACACTTAGGCGGCAAAGGAGAGAAAGAGAAAGAATGAGGGTGATGCATTCATATTTCATACTCATTTAGCATCTTGTTTAGTCCACTTTTGCATAGTTTCAACCATCTTAAGTGTCACTTCTTGACACTTTCTTCCTAGTATTGCATACTTAGAGTTTTAGGAAGTGCATTGCATGCATTTGCATGTTTTGTGTCCTTATCAGGTGTTTTAGAACACGTTGGAGCAAAGTCACAACACTGGATAAAAAGAGAAGCTTGCACGATCGAGTATCGAGCGAAATGGCGTCACGACCACACCTCGAGCGAGATGACTAAGGCGGTGGCTTCCTGGATTTCAGCCTTCCCTTTGACCAGCTTTTGACTGAAGCCCTACTCAACTCGCCTATATAAGGCCTCCAGACCTAAAACTCGCCATCTTCTTCCTGCTTTTTTTTTTTTTTTTTTTTTTTTNTTACTCTTTGTTCTTGAGTTTTTGCACTTGTGTTCTTAATAAAAGTTGTTTCTCTTATCTTGATCTTTCTTTTGATGTTTGTTTCATTCCATTTCACCATGATTTCACTCATGGGTTGTGAGTAGTTCGATTTTAGACTTAGGGATGGGTTAGATTTGAGAGTTTTTATGCATAATATTTGTTGCTCAATCCATAACCCTTCTCTGTCAAGTGTTCTTAATGCGGTCCAGCCACTAACCCTGGTGGACTTGATCCTTGACACTCCCTAACCTAACCCGCCTGGTTGAAGTGTCGGATTAGCTTGACAGAGAGTCGGAGTTCCTTGTCCCACGAGAGTGGTTGAACAAGGATCCGACTTGGCTTTAATGAACGGCCCTTCGAGCTTTCCGGTTCGAGTTTCCTCACTGACGACAGTCATATAATGAGGCCAAACCCGGATCGATCGGTCAGTAAGACCCACGAAAGTGGGCCGACCCGGTTCATTTCCAAAGGCGTTGCCTTGTGATAAAAGCAATATTGATTAATCATAGCTTCTCTTTGATTGTTAAACCCTGTCCCTAGGTCTAATTCATCCCCATCAGAGTTTCATTTCCGTTTTTACTTTGTTTATTTTCAGTTCATTTCCGTTCATTTGAGCTTTTGTTCTTGTGCAAAATCCGTATCACTCGCTCGAGCCAGCACCCTTGCTCGGCTCGATCGAGTTTGGCCCTTTCGGGTTTTAGCTTTCATTTACATTTTGCATTTCATTTCATTAGGTTGTTAGCTTTGTTACATCATCTATAAACCCCCATTTGGCTTGACATAAGTTCACTTGATCGCATCTTAATTGCTAGCATCACACCCAATTGGATTGATATCTCAAATACTACATCGACATGATTATGATTTGAGTTAATTGACGACAAAATCCTGTTATCAATGTGGCGCCGTTGGCGATTGGGTGCTCATTTGTTACATTTAAGATTTCAAGTAGTTTAAGATCAAGTTCTTCTTTGTTCATATCTCATGGAGATGATGAACTTTTTCGTTTTTGTTGTTACTAACTTGTGTTCTCTTATCCTCTTGTGATTTCCAAGGTACCAAACTAAGAAGAAGAGAAATGAGAAGACAAGTTCGTGTGAGGTGTTGGAGATGGACAGCCACACCAGCATTACTCAAGAAGCTCCACAACCTCAAGAATTGGTACAAACTCCTAACCAAGCTCAAGTGATCAGACCAACAATTAGAGATTGTGATGTTCCTCATTATGATGGGCTTCGTTATGGAATCCATGATCCTCACATTGAAGCCACCGACTATGAGATCAAGGCAAGCTTGGTACACTACAAGAAAACAGTGGGTTTTGCGACGGAAACTTACGTCGCAATTCCGTCGCAAACCGTCATTTACGACGGAACTGCGAGACAAACACTTCCGTCGCAATTTGTTCGTCGCAAAGACAGTTCCATCGCAAAGCCGTCGCAATCTTGCGATGGAAACAGCTCCGTCGCAAGTTTGCGATGGAATATGTTTCGTCGTAACTTTGCGACGGATTTACGACCGTATATTTTCCATCGCAAGTTTGCGAGCGATTTGCGAGCGATTTGCGAGGGAACCAAAGCCCTCGCAAATTTGCGACGGAATATTCCATCGCAATTTTGCAATAGCAAATTTACGACGGAAACGATTCCGTCACAAATTTGCGAAGGAAACGATTTCGTTGTAATTTTGCGACGGCATCGTTTCCGTCGTAATTTTGGGACGAATGCGAAGGAAACTATTCAGTTAGAATTTTGGGAAGGAAACGATTGCGACGGATTATTCCATCGCAATTTTGCAATAGTAAATTTACGACGAAAACGATTCCGTCGCAAATTGCGACGGAATTGCGAAAGACTGTTTTCCCTCGCAATAATAATTATTTTTTTTAATTTTATTTTAAATTATTAAATTCTTTTTTAAATTTTTTTAATAATAAATAAATGAAATTAAAAAAACGAAAATCAAATTTTAAATTAAAATTTTAATTCAAATATCATTAAAAATATTCATAAATTCTGAAAAAACAAACAAAAAAACAAAACTAAAATTCATCGGATGGTCCGCTGGTTCTGGCCTGATCCGATCCGCCGATTTCGTCCAGTCTGCTGGTTCCGCCCTCGACTTGCTGCTGGTTTGGATGCAAACGGGTCAGAATCTCCTTGAGTTTCCGTCCGACGCGCCCAAGTAGTCAAACACCTCCTCGAATACCGCAACCTTCGACTGTGTTGCAGTCAATTCTGACTGTATTGCAGTCAATTTATCCTTCAACTCAGCAACCTCATTAGAATCCTGGAACCGACTTGAAGCGGAACCGCTCGCAATATCGATTTCGGAAGTAAGAGAACCCCCCCGCATCTTCTCCTTTCTACGGGGAGTGGATTGAAAAAACAAAAAAAAAACATTGAAATTAAAAAACCAACAATATACATAAGAATAAAAATAATTTTAACTAAAAATATGATACAAATTTACCTGCATAAAAATCTTGTTCTTCATGGCCACGGAGGAAGCAGAAGCGATGCTCTCGGGATCATCATTCTCAGTCAACTCTTGTAGTTTCAAATTGACGTCAATGTAGAGCTCCTCAGCATCGTCATCGAGGAAAATACCATCCGGATTCCGCTTCACCTCCTCGAGAACTGCCAGCCAATCCATCTCTGAATCTCCTCGTTGCTCGGCCTATAAAATAATTTTGATTTGATGACTATGATTAAAAATTAAAGAAATAAAAATATATTTAAAAAATGATTAAAAAAACATATAAGGATATTTCCGCGACGAATCAATGAAGTTCGGCCGGATCGATGTGTAGATTTACTGCTGCTCTTCGCCCGAGCAGACTTGCTGTTGTCACTCATTCTCAGGTGATCCAGATTCTTCCAATATTCAACTAAACCCATCCACACATTCGGATCAAAGTGAAGTGGCTTGGCAGCATCTCCCTTGGCGAGCCACAACTTCTTCCACCGGGATACCATATCAGGCAACCGATCATGGATTTTGGCGCAGAACTCCTTAAAAACCGTATCGGTAATGCCGCTCTCCCAGTGATACTTGTGCTTGAAAAAAAAAACAATAATATAATCTTAGTGATCAGTAATAAGAAAATATTTTTAAAAAGTAAATAAAAATAACACTAAAACTTACTGCAAAAGTGCTGAACCAACGTCGGAGAACGGGTTCCTTCACATCCTTCCACAGGCCATAAGTGTAACATCCGTGAACCAGAAAGTCGTTTAGAAATGGTATCGGACGGCATTAGGGGTTCAGGAGTGGATTACATATGCTCTTTGAGGTGTGAAATTAGGATTGATTGTACATGTTCTTGTTTGATTGTTGTACAGTCGGTCTAAGATTCAAACACTTCAAAGAAAATGTGTAAAAAGCTCTTAAATCACTAGTGTCGATCGACACCGGTTATCGGGTTGATTTCTGGTTTAAGTCGACTGAATTGGAATTTGGAGTTGGTTCGGGTCGAGGGTGTCCACCGACACCAAGGAGTGGTGTCGATCGACACCAGCTTCAGGAAAATCGATCGGTTGGATTTAAATCGGCCGGTTTAGCTGGTTTGGGCGAAGAAGCCCTATTTCTCGAATAAAACACTGAGCAGCCGCATTTTTGGCTCAGTTTTCGAGGAAGAAAAGTTCAGAGGCGATTTTGAGAGTTTGGAGGCGAAATTCTGAGTTTATGGAGCAGATCTGTTGCTGTTCTACCTTGTTTCTTCTCCTTTGCTCTTTCCAATCCGTTCTCAGGTGAGTGCGTGACTGTAGGTCCGTTTTCACTAGAGGTTTCGTGAATTTTCTGAGTTTGGGTTGGTGTTCTTGAGTTGTTCTTCGTGTTCTTCGAGTTTTGGTTGATTTGATTCGTTTTGGGGCCTTCAAAAGATTCGTGTTTATGGTGAAACTGTGTTTTTGGAGTTTTGGGTCGCGGGTCAGTGTCTAGCGACACTCGTTGAGTGTTGATCGACACTGAGAGGTCCGTGTCGAGCGACACCTTCCTGGTGTCATCGACACCGAACCTGGGTGACGATCGACACTGGGGTTGTGTCGATCGACACGAGCTGTTCTGTGCGAGTTTGCTGTTTATTGTTATTGCTATTGTTGCTTGATGTATTGTCTAGTGTTGACGTACATGGCCTGTAGGCAGGATGATCCACTCACTAAGTATTTATGATAATACTTACGCATTTTTATTCCAATGTGATGCAGGTAACAGGAATGTCCAACCGCGGAATGAGGCCGGGAGAGGATGAGGATGATTATGATGTTTTGTGGTTTTAAGTGATTGTAGCAAACCTGGTGTTTAGGTTGCTAGTTTATTCTTTTGTTGGTTATTGAATTTATTTGTTGAACTGGTTTATGGATTATTGGTTATTGTTTTCTTTGAGGATTTCCGCATTGATAATTAATATTTTTTTTTAAAAAAAAGACTGGTTGTTTCAATAAGCATCTTGGTAATCTTGTTCAAAGATTTCCGTAACTGCTGAGGCAACGGATGAATNATCGGCCTTCCAGTATTCTGCGGGTAAGTGAGTTGGAGTTTGTTGTGTTTTGTGTTTGTGCTGACCTTGCTCTTTCTGTACTTGGTTT
>OVBJ01003030.1:0-14104 GCA_900406535.1 Noccaea bulbosa
TAATTATTTAAAATTGATGAAAAACATAAATATATAAGCTATTTTATATTTGTTAAAATATAAAATTATTTTAAAGATATTAAAATTTGATATATATGTAGGTTCAGAAATCCATAATCAAAATTTGTGAGTATTTTGTAAGGGATAAACTATTATTGAATTAAGTGTTAAATTCTCATANAATAAATAATTTGTATCACTCAAGATTTTGTCTAATGTAAATAAACATCTTTTAATAGAAAAAACCAGTTCAGAAAATATCACCCCGTGCAGGGTGCGGGTACAACCTTAGTATATGTATATTGTTGTAGACATTGCTGCTGATGTGTCTCTGTGTTAAATTTTGCATTATTTATTATAATCCCCATTTCCTTTTCTCGTTGGATAATTTTCCTATTTTAAATTGCAAATTGTTTGTTGTCCTTGTACTTCGGGAGTTATAAGTTATAACATTAAGGTCCCAAATAACTTTCTTTGTTTGCATTTTTGTGCCATTGGGAAATTAGCAAAGGAAAATAGAAAGCTACACACTGGATTGAGTAAAAGAAGAAGATTACGATTACATAGGCTCATGGAATTAAGAGCAAAGAAGAGAGTGAGTGCCAAGTGCCAAACACAAAGGCATGCCTTGTTTCTTCAAAAGAGGTACATATTGGAGAAACAAGAACACTAACAATAAGGATTTGGGAAGAGTTATGGCAATAAACAAAGATCTCTCCCTATGTAAAAACAATAACCTTCAAGAGGTGGTGAAGAAGAAGAAAAGTAGAAAACAAAAACAATAGAAGAAGATCAATCATATTTTGTCTTTTTTTTTGCTGTGACTAGACAGTGTAGTGTCCTGGAGTTTCAATGTCCAAACCCTTTAGCTTCACTACTGATTCTACATGTCCCTTGAGTGTGTGGAGCTCTCTAAGCCTGTTGTTAACATATAAAAACATTCAATTAGTGGTTAACTCATTAATCAAAGAATCAGTAACACTCATAATTGAGAGATAAGTTTTATTTTGTTTACCTAGCGATCTCAGCTCTTCTCTTGGCTTGCTCTGCGATCTCAGAAAGTTCTCTGTAACCACCTTTCTCCGGGAAAACGTTAACAGCTTCTTTTGGCTGCAAACCATGGAGTGTCCTCTGAGCAAGTGCCCACTGAGCCTCTCTCTCTTCTTTTCCGTAATCTTTCTTCATCGTGAAAGCCGTCTTGTTCTCAAACAAGTTGAGCCATGCCTTTCCACTCAAAATGTATCTAATGGCAAACTTGAAAACGTCTTGTGGGAAGTATGTTATTATACTGTACAGCCAGATCACTCCTGCCCATCCCCATCCAATGCCTTTAACCTTTGCAAATTCCCAGTTGGCATAAACCGCAATCAAAGTCGCAATCTGCATTTGGATACAAAACGAATGAGTGAAACAGGAAAGTAAAGAGATCCCTCAAAATGTATGAGCTTTGATGGATCTTTACCAGTTGTGCAATGAGGAAAGCAATCATCAGTAAAGCCCCAGGACGTTCAACGAATGACCAACTTCTTGATCTTGTGACGAAGATAAGAGCTTGACTAATGATACTAACTTGTAGATACACCGCACCCATTAACTCATGGTTATTGTCCCTAATAGACCTCACACCAAAGGTGTCCTGTGAATCCAAAGTGAAAAGTTAGTTTACAACTCTCAAAACATTAGCAAAGAATCTGATGAAAAGAGTATATATACCGAGAAAAAGTCGGTCTTGTGTGCCGCCCAGAAGAAAATGACAGTCATGATGGCTTGGTAGCCTCCAAGCACAACTCCGGTGGCAAAAATTTCTCTAAGTTTCCAGCTATCAGGTGTTGGAGATGGCTTCACTCTATCCTTTGAGATTGTCATGATGGTACCTAAAGTAATATCATAAGTTATATAAGTTAACTGATACCACACAAGTAATTGAGTTTGGGGTTTATGCAAAAGGGACAGTCATTGCTCACCATCGTTAAGAATGGCGATGATCAGAACCATGAATGCTGAGAAGTCAAATTCCCATATCAGAGCAATAAGCATGAAACCAAACACAATACGGATTGTGATTGAGACTGCATAAATAGTATAGTTCTTCATTCTCTGGAAGATAGCTCTGCTGGTGAGAACCGCACTGATGATAACGCTGAGTCCAGGCTCGGTGAGAACGATATCAGAAGCACCACGAGCAGCATCGGTAGCATCAGCTACAGCAATACCAATATCAGCTTTCTTCAAAGCAGGAGCGTCATTGACACCATCACCAGTCATTCCAACAATATGCTTCCTCTCCTGCAACTTCTTCACAATCTCGTATTTGTGCTCTGCAACATCAAAACAAAGAAGGAGCTTAGGATATAACATAACCACCTTTTGGCAATGAGCAGCAGTTTATGATCTAAAATATTAACCTGGGAAGACTCCGGCAAAACCATCAGCCTTTTCGATCAACTCCTCAACAGGAATGGATGCAAGGTTTGCGTCCTTGTGAGTACCAAGAAGAGCTGAAGATGGATACATGTTTGTTCCCATTCCAAGTCTACGACCAGTTTCTTTACCAATAGCAAGTTGGTCACCTGGCCACATACATCATCCAAGAGAATGTTAGGGGATATATGTAAAAGTTATATACAGTTACCACACGAAAAGATCAATGTGTAAGCATTATTACCAGTGATCATCTTGACGTTAACACCAAGATTCAAAGCTCTACGAATGGTTTCAGCACTGTCATGTCTAGGAGGGTCAAAAAGTGGCAACAAGCCAACAAATTCCCATGGTCCTCCTGGACTTTCCTTAGTTTTCTCTGGCACCACCTAAGTCAAGAATAAGAACACAAACAAATGAACATTTGGTTCCATGCAGAGAAGGAAAACAAAAGAAGACATTATCACTGGCAAAGTAGTACCTGGCGAGCAACAGCCAACGACCTAAGACCACGCTCAGCATACTTGTCGATAATGGAGAGAACCTTCTTGCTAAGGTCATTGCTGGCTTTGGCAAGTTCAAGAATCTGTATGAGACAAACAAATCAGTATAAAGAAGAAAGGAACAAATAAAAAACTAACATCTGCTTGTAAAGTTAAAGAATCATCATCACCTGTTCTGGAGCACCTTTACTGACTCTGTGCCAGTTGCCACTGGAGTCAATGTAAGTCAAAGCAGTTCTCTTATCCACAGGGTTAAATGGAAGGAAGTGAACCTCCCTGATTCCAGCTCTAGCCTGTGAAAAAATCCAAATCAAAGATAAGAACTTGTTTCTTGAACACTCATCAAAACTACAAATGTAAAAAAAAAAGAGTTATACCTCCTTTGGATCAGCAAGCATCCCAACCATGGCTGCATCAATAGCATCTTGATTCTCAATTCTAGAAGCCATAGCCGCAAATAACAGAACTTGGTCTTTCTCAACACCTTTGCAGAAAACCTCAACCAAGTTTTTATCCACACTCAGTTTGTTAAGTGTCAGTGTTCCGGTTTTGTCACTGCAGAGAACATCCATACCCGCCATTTCTTCAATGGCAGTCATACGCTTGGTGATGGCACCTTGCTGAGACAGCCTGTGAGATCCAATAGCCATGGTAACAGACAAGACAGTAGGCATAGCAATGGGGATACCACCGATCAACAGAACCAAGAGATTGTCAATTCCATCTCTGTACTTTCGGCGTTGGATCGGATACATGACGATGATCTCAATCACCATACCAATGGCAATGGAGCAGATACAGAAGTTTCCAATAGCTGTGAGGACCTTTTGGAAATGTCCAACTTGGTTAGTGCTGTCCACAAGATGAGCAGCTTTACCAAAGAAAGTGTGAACACCAGTGGCGATAACCACCGCCTCGATTTCTCCTTGTTTGCAGGTTGAGCCAGAGAAGACTTCTTGACCAGGATGCTTAGTCACAGGAAGAGACTCTCCGGTTAGAGCAGATTGGTCAACCTTTAAAGGATCACCTTCAAGAAGACGAGCGTCGGCAGGGATAATGTCTCCTAGCTTAATACTAACAATATCTCCTGGAACAAGAATTGCAGCTTCTTGCTCACTCCATTTCCCATCTCTAAGCACCTGAAAAAGAAAACAGAAACATCACAAAACCCATTAGCTCTCTAAAGGAAGTTTATAACAACCAACTAACTTCATAGCAATTTTGTATCATCTTTACCTTGGTTTTGGGAGCAAGACCAGCCATGAGAGCAGCAGCGGCGTTACCGGCATTGTTTTCTTCGATGAAACTGATGGTTGAGTTGATAACAAGAAGACAGATGATACCGACGAAATCTTGCCAATCCGGAGGCCTACCATCACCGTTGGCCAAGGCAATGGCCATGATTGCAGCAGCTTCCATGACCCATGAGAGTGGATTCCACATGAACCCCAAAAACTTCAGAAATTTGCTTTCCTGTCATTTGTGCAAAATCACCACACACTCAGTAACAAACAAACAAACAAAGAGATTGTCTAATCTGAAAATGCAAAAAAAAATGCAAAATAGCAAAAAAATCAAACCTTTTTCTCTTCG
Source organism: Noccaea bulbosa (assembly GCA_900406535.1). NCBI lineage: Eukaryota > Viridiplantae > Streptophyta > Magnoliopsida > Brassicales > Brassicaceae > Noccaea > Noccaea bulbosa. Next base: position 4,518 of record OVBJ01003030.1, read on the forward strand.
AGCTTGTTGGGGCCAAAGATCTGAATCCTGTCTTCTCCTTCTTGCGTCGTCAATCCTTCCCTCGAACATTTTAGCTGCTGGAACACTTCCTCAATCGGAATTTTTTCCTGGAAAAACAAAGCAAATCGATCAGATAACCAATTTTAAGCAGCTCATACATTCCCAAAACAGAGGATAGGATCTAAATCTTCCAAAAGAGACACCTTTTGTCCACAAAAACAGAGTATTTGGTAAATCTACTCGGTTACAAGCTGCAAACAGAGTTTGGCTGCGAGTCAACTCGTGACTCGGAGAGTCGGAAGAAATAGCAAACCAAAGTTGACAAAGTCGTTAACTAGTTCGGTGACAATGAAATATTTGGCGGGTTTACGGTGGGAAGGTGGGGACCGCCACCACCGACCACCGAGATAGGGACGTATAACACACGCGCCGGAAGAAGATTCCTTTACTTGCCGGCGCTAAAATCGAAGGCGTGTTTGATACAGTCCAACAGATGTAAAAGTTGCAACCTTTTTTTTAATTTGATTTATTGTTTCAAGAAATTCACAAAGTTACGTCTGCACAAAAGATGTGTTTTTTTTTTCTTTGTTTGTTGTTTGTTGCTAAAAAGACTTTGAACGTACCACGGAAAGGTACATAAGAAAGAAAAGAAACAAAAAAAATCCAAACTTCTTGTTTACTGACAGATTAAATACCATAATTCTTTTCAAAAAAAATCTACCGGATTAAAATTTTATCCTACAAAGACAATAGTTATAAATATTACAGTAGAGATAGAACAAAAAAAAATGCTGGCAAAAGAAAAGAAAAAAAAAAAAGACAAAAATTTGGACAAGTAGATTGGACTTTATTTGAGACGTAGGTAGCTCCACCACTAAAAGAGACTCTGTTTCTTATCTTTTTTGTATTGCTGTCACATGCTTAGATCTACTTTTCTTTTTTCTTTCCTATGAACAAACTTTACATGTACACCAAACGTTTTTTGGCTTTATAAAAAAAAAAAACTATACAAAACCAAAATAAATCGATTAAAGAGAGAAAAATTTGGAGCAGAATAGCTTGGATTCTTGAGGAAAAAAGACAGAATATTTAAATCCAAAATGAGAGTAACCAACAAAACAAAAAACAGAGTAATCAAACAAGCAAAGCTTCAGTGTGCGCAGATCTATTCTCATTCAAGCAGATCATATAACAGTTAGTGGCCATAATAAACACAGTACAGAGACAGAGAGAGAGAGAGAGAGAGATTAGAAATGGTGGATAAGTTTTTTTACCAGATCAACAGTCTCATTCTTGATATCCTCGAGACTCGACATCTCTCCCTTCCTTCACTGAAAAACCCTGCAACGGCGGCGAAGTAGCACTAAAAACGTAAGCTTTTTCCGCCGTTTCACTCGATCATACGGATTCCGGTGAGGAAGTGAGAGAGAAGGAGGAGGAGGAAGGATTAGGTGAAAGCGAGCTTCTGTTGCAGAGACGAAACGCCTCCTACTTTTATACCACTGAAAACGACGAACTTCTCCGCCGTTTAGTTTTTTGTGGGTCCCAACAAGTAGTCTCCATTTGTTACCTCTTACGATTTTTTTATTTATTTTTTTTATTTTGGCTCTTAAGCCTTTGACCGTTGATTATTATTGCCTTTTGATTTTGTTCAAAATTCATCATTAACCCGAATCAGTGTAATATCTGTGGGCCCAAGTTTCACTCAAATTATGGAAAAACAAATTAATTTTGGAAGATCAAAAATTTCCACCATGAAATTTTTTTCTATTTTTAGTTTATTCCATACGCAAAGAGTTGTGCAAGAATTTTGTTGTCTTTTGAAGTTTTGTTTGAGATTTTGATGTTCATGATATCGATTTTAAACTTTGGAAATGGACCTAAAGAAGAAAGTATATTTAAGAGAAAAATAATTTGGAATATCTATTTTTAGAATTAACGAAATCATAGACTTTTGGTATTTTTTTCCCCTTATGAATAGATATCATTATATCAGGAAAGAAATATCTGGTGGAGCTGTACACTGGTTGGATTCTTAATTCAATATCTTTCTGCTTAAGGCCTCAGCCTATCTGCTCTTCTTAATTATTTCATCTGCCACATATTAAGTTATATGTATTTTATACTTTTTAATTTTTATTCTATATATTTCATTCTGAAATTTTCAACTGGAAATACATTTTGTTAAGAAAATCGTTTTATAGATAGTTTAGGCATGTATGTCCTAAACTGGTTTTCCAGCGGTCACGCCTAATAAATTACGGGTTACTTTCTTGACCACACAAAGACTAAAATTGGGGGTTGGTCACATTTCTTATAGATATTCTCCAAACCAAACACTTTTACATCTTTAGATTTTGATATAAATGCTTCTTTGCAAAACTATATCCCTTGATGAAGCAGGTTATCTAATTAGTTTAATTAGGAAGAAACTAGTTTGTTTGATACTAACATCTTACAATTTATCAATTGTTGTGGATGGTAATCAACTAGCTCCTATAACAGAACATAACATGCTGCTCAATATGTCGGATTCTGCATTGACTTGGAATCAACTTGGATGGGATTTCTAAATTAAATTGTTGAGGTTTGTGGAATAATTTAATATAATGAATATTTGTGTACTTAATATTTATAGTTTTTGTGGCCCTAACGGGCGGGCGGTAATGAAAAAATTGGCCCTTCCAAGGTGCCTCATGGCAAGGTCAGCAATGGGAACGATGTCACATGTTGTGGATAGTATTTATATAATTTCGAAAAATAATTGTTCCCTGTGACAATAAACTGAGAAATTGACTTTTGATCGTGATGGGTCCCCCAATAATAGAACTTCGTCATTTCGAATACGTTTTAACTTCTTCCTTTTTCCAGGATTCATGTTCTTAATATACAAATTTCAACTAATAGTATATATGAGGATATAGGAGGATACATATAGGCTTAAGAAAGTTTGAATAGCCAATCACTAGACTAGTCCTAAATAATTACGGAGTTTACAGTCGCATAAGTACATGACAAATTTCGTTGACGTCTTTAAAGTTTAAAACAGTTTTGGAAAACCCATTTCGTTGACGTCTTTAAAACAAATTTGCAACCATTCATTTTGTTTTAAAAAATTGCCCTTTCATCTATGTTAAAGTCTCCATTCTGACTTGGTATATTCTCCTATATAATTTGTATATACAACCTGCATTGAAAAAACAAAATATACAACTTAGTTTTTGTATATGCTATTGCTATGTGAGCTTGACTTCATTGTAGATTAGATGTATCTATGTAAATGTATATACAGTATTCTATACGGACCTCTATTATGTAAACAACGTGTATAGCCGATTATTTGTCTAACTCCAGAACCTCTCCACATAATCTTGTGATTAACCTCACATTAAATCATGGAACGCAGATTCTAGGGTGGTGATAATTCAAAAAAAAATATAAAAAATTATTACTGTGAATATTGATTGATTCGAATGATGATTAGAAGATAGCTAGCGTGGACTATGAGCTTGCAATCACGCTTATTATTAGATAACTGGGTCTTTAAAACAGTCTTCAAAATGAACATAAACTTTGTATTTTAGAATTTAATTACTGTAGTTCTAAGATTTCACAGCATTTTACGAATCCACGATTTATGTTATTTAGCCCATTCTTGATTCTACAGGTTTATTGATTAAAATGAAGTATTGGTTTTTGTTTAAATCAAATCTTTATTACTTAAAGGATTTCTTTTCCTTTTTGTCCAAAACATTTATTGTATTTTAATCAGTGACGCAACAACAAACTTTTACAAAGCAATGAATTACATGCCTTCATCACATAAATTCGTAAAATTTGGGGAATGTCGCTATCATGAAGGTGATGTTAAAACTGTTTTGTACTAGTATTATATGCCTCGCGACTCAAGATAGTTTTCTTTAAAATGAAAAATATAGCACACAACATTTGACATTTTTTAGGAGTAATGATCCAACTAGTACGTACGGTCATAAAGAAAAAGATATATATCAGTTTCATCATTGACATGTGTGCTATAGGCCTGCAGCACACAAAATACCATATTAATTGTAAGCTCCTGTATTTTCATCTTTATTTTTGAAAATACCAATTTTAAAAATAACTAGTACTAATTGTATCATCGTCCAGTTTCATATTTAGTGAATTTATAAACGGATGATACAATTAGTAGCACGCTGAGTTATGGCAGAAATTTTAAAATCAAATCAGTAATATTTAATGTAGACTGACATTCTAATTTCATGTGTTAAATTTCAAAGTTATTTAAGAAATTAGTCAGCCACGAGAAAAAAAATATATTATGCGCTAATTTTTTGTTTTATGTTTACTGATTTGAAAATAAATCGAATATATGTACCTGAACGTTTGTATTACCAATGATAATGATGTTATTCGTCCTTTATGGCAACTTTTTCAAATATCTGTAGACAGTCCAACAAAATCAGATATAATCTGTTTGAGCCAAAAAAAAAAAAAAAATCAGATAATCTGTTTACTTTTTTTACAAAAGTAAACGCATATAGACGTACCCAGAAAATCTTGCACCATGTACGGCCTCACATGCCGTCCTGCGACTCGAGATAACCAAAAGGTTAGTTACTTGTTCCTTTCTTATTTTTATTTTTTATCTTGTGTTTTTCTAATATATCTGCTCATGAAAAAGAACGTTAAATTTTCAATAAAGCCAATCTCTTGGATCAAGAAATCCCAAAACAGTTTATATTATTTATTTAGATTTTTACGGTTGCATTATTTCTCTAGAACCGCATTGGTCAATTAACATAAACATTACTGATAAAGACATTCCTTATATTCAAAGTCACATAATTAAAATACATTTTCAATTGTTTTTTGTACCTTTCCATATTAAATTGTAAAATAGTGTTCATATGGAATATAATAACAAAATATAAGTGTTATACTTATATGACATCTTGGAATTAACTTAGGGAAAAAAAACTTATGGCATGTTGAACTTGGACCCAACATATTTAGCCATTACATGCAATAGCGAACAGCGAACTAGGTAAACAAACATTTTACTAATATATACTCTTTCTGTTTCATAATATTTGAGTTTTTATAGTTTATTTTTTGTTTCAAAATATAAAGAGTTTTCAAGTTTTTATGCAAAATTAAATGTGTTTTTGATGCTTTTTATATTTTGAATTCTGAATCTTATTTTTTTTTATTGGTTGAATTGTTTTGGAACTGATGATAAAACATGTTTTATTTTAAAAATTTAAAAAATTAAATGAATTTTTAATCTGTGTGTAAAAATCCTAAACCCCTTATACTATAAATAGAGGGAGTATATGTTTGGGATATGTAGAAACAACTTGCTCTAAGAAGAAGAAGAAGTTGTGGTGCGACTTGGGGGACTTAACCTGATAAACGCCACCGTTACCTGTTACGAAGAAGAAGAATCTAATGGGCTTTTAAGGATCTGTCATTTTCGTAAATGACAGACATTAAGTTCCAATCATTCATGGCCACGTGTGTTGTCCACTTACAAAAATTATTGCTTACTGCTTTCTCTGTTTCGGATAAACTGTAAATCAACTGAGTCTTGTGATGTGTGTGAGCCACCTTTTGTTTCCTCTCTCTTGTTCCTCGATCGAAATAAAATCCTTACACTTATACTATATTTTTGCTGCAAAAAGAAAAAGAAAAAAAATTCCTTAAACTTATACACTCCTAAATCCCTCCTAGTAATGGTATGCCAGGAATCTTTTTTTTTTTTTTTTTTTTTAACCAAGTACTCCGTATGTAGCATCGAGTCACCGACCATGTTCTGAAATGATCAATACCTCCGCAATGGCTTTTGTTTTTACGAGATAATCAGGTTAAATACTGTACAACAAAATAAGTATATATTTGTGTGTATATATATATGTACAGGGACGGATCTAGAAATGCTTTTAGTAGGGGCATAAAACTTTCAATTTCAAAAACAAAAAAAATTAGTCACTTTTTTTTATAAAAGAATATCTGTAATGTAAGTGTTTAAGGTGAAAGTGTTAAAATAGCATTTGCGTTTTAGGCTAATGCAATTATAAAAATACTTGAGTTTGAGATATTAACATAGATTCACATGAATAATTTAGAGAAATTAAAAAATGAGATAGGGGCACGTGACCCCGTATCTTATACTCTGCGTCTGCCCCTGCGTATGTATGTGTATTATATATTTGCAACTGAGTGTAAAGGTTGCCCATGGATATAAGCAGAAAAAGCCAAGTTTAGAGAACATGGCTCATTGAGATGATGAAAGACAGAATTAGACAGAAAATCTTAGAAATATATAGATCCTTTTGTCCCATCTTTTGGCTTTGCGAGAAAGACCACAGCATTATAATTTATAACCTTAACCTTCTTCTTTTTATTTTGTACAAAAGCAAATTGTCGTTTCGGTGAGTGTGTGTGTGTCGTCATATATATACAAGTATGTATATTATACCAATAATTTATATTGATTTCTTTCTTCTTTTCTATTTTTCAACAATATTTTTCAAATTGTTGAGTAGGAGTCCATTAATATGATGACATATTCAAAGCATATAATACCTTTTTATTTAGTTAATAAAAACTATATAGAGCACGACATGTCTCATAGTGGTTTGTATAATAGTAACAGTTAACTATGTTTGTCCGGAACATCGTGACCAATGGTAAGGAAGGACCTCTACCTGTATCCAGGTCGGGGTTCAAACCCTGCCGGAGAAAACTCATTCACGTTGTCTCTGAACACCCACACGGATATGGGCCCATTGCTTACGGTCCATTTGAACAACCGGAAAAAGGGTCTATCCGTAGGCTGCATCTTCCCCATGGGTTTAGTCTGGCCCGACCATAAGCCTGGGATCTACCCCTGAGTTACAAAAAAAAAAAAAAAAAAAAAAAAAAATTAANAAAACAGTTAACTATGTTTTCATCTAGACTTAAATTCACAGTCGATATTGTCGATATAAAAATCTAAAATCTAAAATCTAATTATATGCAGTAGCATTTTAATAATTAAATAAGGTAGGCCTATTGATTTCTTTTACAACGCATATATAATGGATAAAATTGTAATACACGTCTAACAGACAAACTCGTGAGTACTCGTGAGAGTCCAAGTTTAACGGCTACAAAAATAAAATTTATGCGAGTTGGAAAAATTAGAAAACAAATAAGTAGACAGGTTAAAAAAAAAAACAGCAATAATATTTTTCTTTTTGGTAGAGTTTACGAAAACTGGTGCATGTATAATTTACGACTGTTCCGATGCAAGAAGCCAAGAACTAGAAGCGAGTGTGTACAGATAGTAACCGATCAAGTCGGTAATAAAATAATTAGGTGAAATAGTATTTTTTTCTGTCATATGATACGTAATTTTTGTGACTCACGTGATCTACTAATTTTCTACCTTAAAATTATTGGTCAAGGAGATGCCTTTCACCATATTTTTATAATTCTAATAATACTCAAAATTACAAAACTGCGTGAAAGTAACCCGAAAAGTCAACACCCCTCATGCTAGTGGATCGTCAACCAAAGAGACTAGGATGTTGAACTTGCAACTAAATGCGAAGACCGTGAAACAAAGTAGGAAAATTATAATTTTATAGTACAAAAATAATTAACGTTAAAAAATTTAAATCCACGTTTACATAATCTTCGGTTTGCAAAAATCATCTGAAATGGAACACCTTATAAAGAAACCCAAAAAAAAAAAATGTTTAAATAGAACAGATTTAATACTAATATCATTAGGAAATTTAAAATTTGAATCTTAAAGAACTATCACAAAAACGGCAAAAAACGAAGTTGTTACAAAAACCTGATCAGCTACATAAACCTCTTCACGATCATAACATTAGTTGAGCCGAAAGTAACTTTTGTTGTACGAATCGTACTAAGACTCTGAAGGACAATAGTAATAGTTTAATTCCATTAATACTAATATCATTTGGAATTTAAATTTTCCTAGAGAGTTGGTGACATTGGACCACTGTGTCCTTTAGTCAGCCAATCCACACACGTAGATTAAATACATTCGGATCCACATATCTATTACAAGTATATGCATCCATGTGCAGCTTCATTAAATTTTCTATCTTGTAGAGAGACCAAATTGTGGAAGTAACTTGTAGTGTTGGCTTTTATCAAAAAAATTAAAAAAAAACTTGTGGTTCTGGCTTTTATCATTTGACAATGATGATTCGTAATAAATATAATCGCTGTAGTTTTATTTATTTTAAAAACTAAAAATCATCGGTTGATTAAATAGAAGTAGTAACTAAAACTAATTCGATAGTAGCTCTCAAGTTGCATCATCATCACCGTCACAAGGACATATAACGAGTTTCCTCATGCCGTGTCTCACGCAACAAATTGCAACTCCTCTTCACACATATTTGAACAAGTACATTTTTTAACCGATTTAAACCAAACTAACGAGTTAATTTCCTCTTGGTCCCGCATTTGCCTTGGTTAATCGAAAGCTATAACTTTTATGCGTCAAGAACAAAGCAATGTCGATTTGTAGTCTGAAAACAAGTTTTTTTCCGCTGTATAAAATACGCAAAAAAAGACTTCTGCAAGTGTAGAACATATAAATCTACAAAAAGTGTAGAACATATCTAACGAATAAAAATAGTTACTTTCTAAATCATATTACTGTTGCTTAGATACATCATGATTGTTATGCCAACGTTAAACCTTATGTTTTATTTTGTAGGTTCCACGCCATTGAATGTAAAGATTACTTCCAAGGTTGAAGTCTATTAATATTACAATTGGACTTGGATATAACAATACCGGCCTTCGATGAGGTCCACCTCTAATTCTAACAGGTTAACAGATTTTTTTTTTTTGTTGTTGTTGTTGTTGTTGTAAAACAACAGGTTAACAGATTACATTCAAGTTTAAGAGGAGACGAGTAACGTAACAAGATCATAAGTAGAGAGAAGAAGGCGTATAATCCCTTAGCTCTCTAGGCTAATATTTTTTTTTGGACAAAGCTCTCTAGGCTAAATTTAAAACTATTCGCATACAACATATATATTCTCTTGCATTTTACCGAGGTTAGTAAATTTTTATCTCCCTCTAAATACAAATTATCGAAATAGCTAAAATATAAATGGTTATATAAATAAGCAAATAAATGATTACAATACAATACAAAGATTGTCAAGTATAAATTAGGACATGTACATACAGATAAAATAAGACATATTTTTATATTCGAAAACGACATATATTACAGAGATTTTATGAAGGAAAGTTTCCGAAAGATCGACATGTGAACAAACATGTGGCATGTACGGATAAAGAACTAAAGATTTTTTGGGCAAATGAAAGAAAGAACAGCGAAGGACCTAACATTAATTTACACACAGATTAATACTCCACAAGGGCACTAGACACAAAGGGACAACTCTGTCTAGAATACAGTTTGGCACTACCACTAGACCTAATTTATTCGTGTTCTTCTAATAATTTACATACAGCTTTTTCAATTTTAATCATTATAGAAACTAGAGATTGAAAGAACACCAAAATATAAAGATTCACTCTTT
>OVBJ01003031.1:0-11710 GCA_900406535.1 Noccaea bulbosa
TCGCTCTAAACGCAAATTTCATTTCGTTTTCTTTTTCTTTTTTCTTTTTTTTATTAATAAAAAAATTGTTATTTTTGTAATATAATATACAGAGAGATATCTCTAGATTAAATAGGGATATTCTTGATTCACTTTAGCTCACAAAGGAGATGACAGATAATGCCTCCTGGTTTTAGCTCGGTCCATAAATTTTACAATTTTGAAAAAGAAAAGAAAAAACTGTTCAATAAGGTGAAATTCGAGAAACGTAGGATTTAATTCTCATATGTTCCTCTGTTTTAAAAACAATCTGACTATCCCTCTCGATATTCTCATTTCCTTTTCTTTTTTAAATTTTTAATAAATTAATGGGCAAATTTCTCCATTTAATTCTTAAATACTATATTTAACTTCAAAAGATAAACTTTAATTTTGTGTGGACCCCACACTTTATCTTCTTCCCCAGATCCACTTTTTTCCTCTCACCATAAGCTTCAACTATAGTCAGATCTTCACTTCGTCCTGTTTTTTTTTTTTTTTTTTTTTTTTAATGGGNATATTGGCTAAATCCGTGGTGAATTTGTAATGATTCGTATGTAGTTAATAACATATGCTATCGTGTTTCTCCAATTGTTGGCATATTCAACGATGATATCGTGAGCTTCTTGTTCTTTATTTTTTGGTGTTATTGTGAACTGTTGTGGTTTTGTTTGAGGTTTCTTTTGTGTTTGAGAAGTAAAACTTTTTTTTGACATAAATGTTAAGAATCCCATAAATATACATATTATTTTGAAATCTGAATTGAGTAAAATGCATATTTACCTTTCAATAACAATAAATTTTAGTAGAATTATAAAATCAATGAAAATTATATTTTTTTAAGATTTTGAATGGAATTGAAAAGTTATCAAACTAATAATAATGGATTTTTAAGTCATTTTACTAATATTTTTAAAATCTATATAAACCAATAAAATCAAAATCTAACAATTTTAATTTTTTTTTATAAATCTATCTTTCAATGACCTTCCCCCTAATTATATTTTTTCTAATTATATTTCGAAGATAAAAAACGTATTTAACCTAATATATTTTTATAATGTATTCATATTGTCGCATAAAATATCTAAATTAGACAATTTTTTTTTCATTACATACAAAATATTTTATATTCACGAATTTTACTTTATACTTTTATGGTTAATACTATATAAATACTAACATTATAAGTAGACTATTACTAAAACAAAGTATTATAAAAACATGTCATTATATACAGTTGTAGTAATTATATTTTAACTTTATAGTATCTTCTTAAGTACAAGTGTACAACTACAAAAATATATATTTAGAAACGGTTTAACTAATTAAACAAAAAAACGATCAAAAGTGTAACAATGTGCATCTCTTTCTCTAATATAATCCAACCTATAAGCGCAACAACGTACATGAGCCACATTGTCTTCAGGATGTTTTATCACTTAATTATCATTATTGCTGTACAGTTGATGCTTTATGGATTTCTTCTAAGGATAGAGCGGGAATTGCTTGGTCTTTGTATATGAAGAATGGACAAAAAATTCTTCAAGGGAAATCGTCTATTACACCAACTTTAACCCCATTAAAAGTTGAAGCTCAAGCATTGCTAATGGCGGTAAAAGAGATTAAAAAGTTGGGTTACGAGAATGTTATCTTTGTAGGAGATAACAAAACTCTTTTTGATAGCATCAATAGAATGCTACGCTACAAGAGGAAACACGGGTTGCTCTGTCCCAGAGATCGTAGAAATAATGGTTAAAGATCATATCACTACTTTATCTAAGAACAAAAAAAAAAAAAAAAAAAAAATTTTTTTTTTTTTTTTTTTTTCANTTTGTCAAGCGTTGACGAGTTAGCTAAAATAGATAGGGAACGAACAACACGTAAGCTATATTAATCTCCTGGAACATGATGTAATAAGCTTTTATGTTCTTAATAAAATACTATATTGCAGACGAAAAAAAAATCCAATCCAATCCAATCCTTTCTGTTGAGTCGGAGGTGCGTCCGGTGTGTCGGAGAAAAAAAACCAAAAAAAGAAGAGGCGGCAACGAGGAAAAATAAAATTTGGAATTTTTTGTTTTGGATTTGAATTGGGTTCGGTGGTAACCGACTAACCGGCAAAATCATGGTTGGGTGAACTGGTTGGGTTTGTAGTTTTTAAGATTCATCAAGGGTTAGGAGGTCTTTACAGGCGTGTTGATTTAAAATGTAAATAAAGTAATAAATAATAAATAATTAAACATAACAAGGGCTTTTATGCTTATCTTTATATATTTAAAGAGATAGGGGCATATGAGATTTTAAGTCTCCGAGGGTTTCCTTCTACAAATATATCTTCCCTTCTGCTTCCTATTCTTCTTCCTCCTTTTTCCTTTTTCTTTCCTTTTCTTCTTCTTCTTCGTATTGTCGCGACCGAGAAGGCAAACAGCGTCGATATATTGTTTAGATCCAAGAGAGTGAGAGGCAGCTTGCGGCGGATAAGATGAGCAGCAAAGTCAGCATCGGCGGCGGCGGAAGTGCCGGAGCAAGGAAGGGTAACAACGGAATTCACGATATTCCGTCAGGGTCTAGAAAAATAGTACAAAGCTTGAAGGAAATTGTAAACTCCCCCGAGGCTGAGATCTATGCTATGCTTAAAGAGTGCAATATGGATCCTAACGAAGCCGTTAATCGCCTCCTCTCTCAAGGTTTCTCCTTTTCCTCCCACTCAAAATTGTTCGGCGCTCTTGTGTTTGGATGCTTAGGAAGTTAACAGTAGTGGGTGGTGAAGAAGAGTAGGGTTTGCATGTAATTCGATCAAGTTTTCTCGATATTGACTCATCACTGAGGGTTTCAATTAGGGTTTGATTGGGGTTTTAATTCTGATGGGACTAGTAGTGTTGCTTTTGTGCCTTGAGTGATTTCCCCTTGGAAGTGTCAAACTTTTTATAGCTAGTTTCGTTTCTGAAATCGCCAACTAGTGTTTTTTTTTTTTTTTTTTTTTTTTTTTTTTCCGTANTTTTCTTTTTCTCCGTAGCTGTTGCTAATCTTCAATTTAGTAATAATCTTTTCTGGTGAAAGTTTAGTTTTCAGTTTCAAGCTTGGTCTTTGTTGCTGTCGGCGTCTACTAATAAATATTGATTCTTGTTGTTTTTTTTTTCCTGTGCTCAGATCCTTTTCACGAGGTAAAGAGCAAAAAAGAAAAGAAGAAAGAGGTGAGTCAATGCGGAAACTCTTCTTCTTACGGCAAATAGACTAGGGAATGTCTTTTGTGCTTGTTCGAGCCTGTTCAAAGTGGTTGAGTTTGGTGTAGTGTTTTGGCATTTTAATTGCAAACTAATTGGCACAGTCTGTGTGGATTATTACGTGCTCAAACCATGTGTTATACCATTGACGTCTGTTTCTATTACACAAATTTCTGCATTGACACATGTTTATGATATTGAAATATTGACGCATCGTACTGCCTTGTTTCTACTAGCACTCCTCATGAAGTAGCTGACTCTAGAAATTTTGCTGGAAACAAATAAATTCTAGTTTTAGCTAGTTCGTCGTTTCGGTTTACTGGAATTTTGGCGATTTTTAAAGTCGTTTCTTTCTGTTCAGACTAGGGATATACCGGATTCCCGGCTGCGTGGTGCTAATAACACATACAACCGCGGTGTTAGAGGTGGTTCTGATCGTTATGCTGGACGAAGTGGATCTACCCATTTCAGCTCTACCGGTATAAACATGATCCCTTATCTACAGAATATCATGTGTGTTTTGACCGTAGGATTCATGTGTATGTGCTTCTGTTGTTCAGATTCTGGAAACTTCCAGGGAAAACCAACAAACAAGAAAGAAAGTGGAACGCAGGGCTACACAAGTTCTTGGTCTTCGTCTCCTGCTTCTGGAGTAGCGAACCACCATCAGACTCAGACACCGCACAGGTTTTCCCTTGAGTGGTTCTCTTTCTTTGCAAATAAATCATATTGAATCAATTAATTGATTTCATATTTCACCTAGTTCGTTACTAATTGTATTGGTAGGATCCGTTCACTAGTGTTTCAGAATTCCTAGGTTATGATTTGCTTGAGGGATACAACCAAATATCAAAATTATGTGATCCTTTTGTTTGATCTTTGGCTTTTGGGGTTATGTAGAGGGGTTAGAGTATTTATATGACCTGTAGCTTGAGTAGTTAGTAGAAAATGACAATTGGCTGTACTGGTTCGTTACATGTCTTTAGTTTCTTAAAGATCTGAGCCAATAGCTAGACAATCTTTCATGTAAAGTTGATGTTTTAAATTACTAGAAGCAATGAGAAAATCTTCCATGCTGAAAATAGCTGCACATGCTGATTTGGGGCTGTATGATGAGGTGAAGTATGGCCATTTTGTCAAGATCATGCATTTCAGTTGAATGCGGTCTAAAATTTTGACCTTAATTTTCCATTCCCCGTTTCCGTTTTGTATTTTTTTCAATTTGCCTTTTACCCTCTTGAGTTATGTTTTTGTACATATTTATAGTTGGGCTGTGCAGCTTTCTCATGTACGATGCATATCTTTTGCAGTGAACCTGTTGTTATGGAACATAAATTGCCATCTGTTGCCTCGGGCGATGGAATATCAACATCACAGTCGGCTTCTGGACATCAAACTGCATGGTTTGGAGCTTCAGGCCAGAGGTCTATGGCTGACATTGTGAAGATGGGTAGACCACAGAACAAGACAACACAGCAGAATGTCAATATGCGTTCTGAGATAAATCATGCGCATGAAGGTAATGTGAATCAGCAGGTTCCTGTTAAAGATGAATGGCCGTCAATTGAAAAGCCACAGGCTCCTAGTATGTCTTCCGCATCAGTAGCACCAGCAGAGTCAGAGGTATTCAATGGCCGAGCTGATTTCCAATCCGATAGAGGAGATCAACATCTGCAGGACCGGTTAGAAAATATACATCTAGCAGAAAATAGCCCTGCTGTAAATATTGGAGTCGACCGTGCGCAACCTGATTCGGTTGCTGGTGGAAATGTCCAAGAAGAGGCTGGAGAGTACCAGACGCAGAGTCATCCTTTAGAGTACCACAAAGGTAATATCTTGAATCTGTATAAAACAATATTCTTGTGTACGCCTGGGTGATTTACTATCGATGGTATGTGAGCAATCTTTGGATTTGTTGTGAACAATATCTCTGTTCATATTGGGGTGCTTTACTATTTGGTTTGGCCTGAAACCATACATTGTCTGTTGTGGTTTCTTCTCTCAATTATCTTTTGGTGGTTGAGTGATAAATGTTGTTGGAGAATCAGTAGAATATGAGAATTTTATGTTTTTCTTGATGGTGACTTATTCAGTGTCTCATTATTACTTTGCAGATGAAGATGATGTTTCATCAGGCTCGGCCAATTTTCAACAATTAACCATAGATAGTCATGATCAAGAAGCCCCACATGAAGAGGATAGACCTGCTGTTGTAATTCCAGATCATTTGCTAATCCACACAGAAGAATGCTCGCAATTAAGTTTTGGAAGTTTTGGAGGTTTTGGATCAAGGCCTTTGAGCAACAACGTAGAAGAGACTTCTGAAGTTGCTCCACAGATGGAACATTCAGATGCTAGGTATTCTGTTACTGCTTACTTTTTTTCTGTCTAGAAGATTTATGTGTTTCATTTCACTCACTTACCTACTGATCTTGCTTGTTTGCAGAAACACTGAATTCTATGGAGATGAACATATTGGAAGTACGGCCAATGAAGATATGGTCCATGCACCTAATACGGGAAATTATGATGATTCCTTGGAATCTAGGCAAGAGGTTTTGAAGCAAGAAAACTCTGAGACCACTCAGGAGCACCAGTACACATTTACTCAGTCTGAGCCAGAGTATGCTTATGAAAATACTAAGCAGCAGCTGGATACTGCATATGATGCCTCACAGACAAATGCACAGAACCAAATGCAGAGTCTTGCTTCATTATCAAATGTGATGGTAAGCTTCATGTGCATTGATTTTCATAGTAGATCCAAGTTCCATAGCATTATAAAATCCTAGTTTTCTATGCATCTTTTAAGAGAAGCTCGTTTTGCTTTTCAAATAATGCATTCAGGCTGAAGTGATACGGGGCAAGTGATGCCCATGAAATTCATGAATGTCGACATTGATTCTTGTTTGTTTTTACCTCAGCAGGGGTATGCACACTCAGTTCCCAACACTTTGTTGGCGCAAACAGCACAAAATGCAAGGGAGCTTGAGTTCCAATACTCACCTTTCCCAGTTGCACAGTCTATGCAGTCAAGAAATATCAACAATGCTTCATCACTTGGTGGCCAAAGCCTTTCCATGCCAGAGGTAATGAGATGTCTTTTGTTTCTACTAACTTCTCTTTGCTTTTAATTTAGTAGGAAGTCGTGATGTTTTGTTAATCATAACATTTGTACTGCTATGCTTACTTGACTGAAGGCAGTAGTTTCTTAATACTTTTTGGAAATTGATCTTCTAGATTCTGGATTTGGCTTTGCTAAACAGCCTAAAACTCACTTGTCTGTGTCATAAAACTAGATCTCAAGGGATCTATTCTTCATATGTCACAACTAGTTCAACCCATTTATATTACAAGAGGAGTTTGTATGATTTTGGTTATATATTCTCTGGCATTGCAGGCGCTTCGAGGCAGTGGAATCCCGGCAACGCAGCAAACCTTACCTGGTGCTAATATCGCTACTGGACCAGCTCTTCCACAACAGCTTCCAATGCATGCTTACTCTCAACCTACAATGCCTTTAGCGCACTTTGCAAACATGATTGGTTATCCTCTGATGCCTCAGAACTATCCATACATGCCATCCGCTTTCCAGCAAACGTACGCTGGTAACAGCTCATACCACCAGCAACTAGCTGCTGCATTGCTTCCGCAGTACAAAACCAATCTCTCTCCCAGTAATTTGCCTCAGTCTGCAACAGCGCCTGCCACCGCTTATGGATTTGGAAACCCGTCCAATGTTGGATCCGCCGGAAACTTCCCTCTTAACCAACAGTCTGCTCCTACCAGTACAACCCTCGGTTATGAAGATGTATTGAGTTCTCAATATAAAGAGAGTAACCATCTGTTGGCACTTCAGCAGCAGCAGCTGCAACAACAACAGCAGGTAATTTCTCTTGATGGTTGCTTCATTACTACTTTCTTTCGATTTAAAACGTGAACTATTTCGTGACGTTTTCCTCTTTCTGACTGAACATTCAGAACGAAAACTCGGCTATGTGGCATCACGGTCATGGTTCTCGGACCATCTCAGGCGTTCCGGCTAACACATACTACAACCTCCAAGCACAACAGCAACAACAGCAACACCAACATCAACAGCAGGCTCAGCAAGCAGCCGGCGGGTATCGACAAGCCCAGCAGCAACAGCATTATGGATCTCATGGCTACCCAAACTTCTACCAAGCCCAAACAGAAATGTCACTCGAGCGCCAGCAGCAAAACCCTAGAGATGGTGCTGGATCTCAGGCTGGTCAGCCCTCGAATCAAACCCAGCAGCTCTGGCAAAACTCTTACTAAATAAAGAAAGGGTGTTTTTTTTCAAGCTTCTTTCGGTTATAGAGGTCTGTGTGGCGAGACTGAAGAAGAAAATGGATCTGTTCTGAATGTATTTATCATCATTGTCATCTTTTGTCTCCTCTGTTAACTTAGAGAACACGCAACTATGATTTCATCAATGCAACTTATAACCTTTTTTCCAATCTGCCTCTCCTTTTCTTGTCTTAAGTGTTCAAACGTTTGTTATAGGTTTTCAAGCTTTTGGCTTAACTTGATTTTGAAACTTGCCTTTCTATTGCTGTTCACGTTTAGTCATATACTTCCATAATTATACATGAAATGCTCTCTCTCAAAATGGGAAGAATTTTTTTCTCATAATTTTTGTTTATTCTCTTCAGCAGTTCAGCTGTGTATAACAAGTCAATGGAGCGATCGTGGACTCAACGTCTCAAGTTCTGTTGTTTACATTCAGTCTAATTTCCTGAAGTCGACATTTTGAATGAGTCTTAGATTACAATGATTATACAACTCCAGTTCAAACTTCAAACTACTGTATTTAACATGAATGATTAATATGGTTATGCATAAAATAACCAAATAAACATTTGATTGTAAGGGAAAGGAAAGCAAGCAAGTGGCACTGAAATGACACAAAAATCCAATAAAATGTCTTTCGCACAGATCTTTCATGGATTTGACAGTTCATTAATAAAGCGTAGGTTATAATGCAGAGGTTTAGAGTTTAGTTTTTACGGTTTAAAGTTTTTAGAGCTTAAAGTTTAACTATAGTTTTGTGATACTTTTAGAAAAAGAAAAACAATGTTTGATGATATTTCTGGAAATAAAAACTAATGAAAGTATATGTGTTGTTTCTGCACTTTTGAAATCCCTAGCTTGGAAAGATGGAGTGAACATTGTCGGGCTAATTCTACAAACTCATTATTGTATTGTTGACCTTTCTTGGTAGTTCAACGAGAGACTCAAAGCAATCATGAAAAACAGCCTCAACAAGATATGATAGTCATCGTTGTATGTTTGGCTTTAGCATCGGTGGTTATGTTGTGAATATATTTATCATCTTTTTGTCTCCTCTGTTCACGACAACTCTGATTTCATCAATGCAGCAACTTTGACAAATGGGCATAAAGGAGAATCGAAGATGGACATGGATCCAAAACCAACGCACAAAACAAGGATTCCATAATACTACATAACAAGGATTGCGTTACGACTTACGGGGACTTTGTTCTAAGAAATTGTTATCATCTCCTTCATTCGATACATGTTCTCAGTTTTTTTAGTCAGCTAAGCCTTCCACGTGTCTTAATTTTTATCTCCATCCCTCGGCTCCGGAGTTGAGCCCGCACATAAGTTAAAAGACAAAGGTATTTAGGATCTATGCTCATCCACTTTACATGTACATGACACATTGACACTTGTTCAAAAAAAAAAAAAAGATGATATCATATAATCTGTATGTAATTTATGTTTGGACGTCAACGTTAATTAGTTCAAGTCGCAATTAAAAGCAGTAAAGAGAGTTTCTTCCACCTGCAAAAAAGCATTGACCTGCTAGTCAACGCTCTTCCACTAAACAAGTCCAATGCAAATTTGAGAAAGCTCTAAAATTCGAACCTAACGATGGTGAGTCAACCACCAAGCATGTTTTTGTTTCGTGGTTTTACTAATTTTGTTTGTTGTTATTGATGTACATGATTCTGGTGTGTTTATTTCAGCTGGTCTCAAGAAAGAATATGCTGCTGTAATGAAAAAGGTCGGTATGAGTTATAATAAACATTCTGATGAAACTTCTTCACAATGACTTAACTTTAGGGTATAAAAAAAGTCCTTGATTCGACCGACGTTAACAACTTTAAGTTATGTGCAGATTGCCATAAGAGACAATGAAGAGAAAAAGCAGGACCGCAAAATGTTCGTATAGGATGCTTTGCTACATTTAGGGGTAAGCCTAAAATTAGTCAATTTTGTAACTGTCTCATTCCCTTGGAAGCTAAACCACAAATGAGTTTTTCTTGTAGGATGAAATGATTTGATGTTTAATAATTTAGCATGCTGCTGTCTTTGTAGGTTTGGTTGGTGTAGTGAAGGGACTAACATAAAAAGGTGAAAGGAGCATATAAACAAGAAAGAAACATTGAAAAAGATGACTTTTGGGAATTGTTTATGTTTTCNGCTTGAATGTTATGTTAGGAAATGCAGAAATAATCAGCAAATAGGTACGAAACAAACTTGCATGAATTATAGAACTAAAAAACAGATCCCTTACAGGACTTTTGACTGCAATAGAGCGTTACTTGTTTAAAATTACAAAAGTAGTTGTAAGAAGAAGATTATTATATCTTGATAATCTTGCCACCTTATCAGCAACGATGATTGTTGTTGTTCTGCTGATGATAAACATGAGCAGTAAACTCCTGGGACAAAAAATGCTTTCTCCTCTTAATGCCCTAATGCTATAAGGAAATGTATCAACAGACCTTCTTAGCTATAAACTAAACCAATGAAATAAACCAGAAGGCTAAACTAGAATATCCAAATACCTGTGAGAACAAAGGTTGTGTCCATCGTCATCTTCAATTTGACGACATAGAGCACCCATCGTAGCTGCAGAGAAGCTCTTCCAAAAACAGAGCCCTCACCGGACCTGACACATTCAAAAAGTCTCTTAAAGTGTTTCGCTTAGAAGATGAAAGAAATGGTACTCATAATCCAATCACAACCCTTATTAACTATGAACTTATGAGGCATATAATAAACATATGAAGCTCTTTTCTCCAGGTTTTGTTTTCTCCAAACTATAGCCTGAAGAGTTTAATAACTGACCCTTGAGAACACTGTAAGGAAGCCATGAAGCTTCGTTCTTGAAACACACAAAACTCCAAGTTCGCTTGTTTTGTTCTTCACAGTAGTCTTCATAGCGACCCTATCAATCACAAAAGTGGTAGAAAACATATCAAACCACTGGAAGGAAACATATAACTGGTAGAGAAACTAAACACATACTTACGTTAACTCGGCCCAGATCAGATGATAATGTAACTGTTTCAGAGCGAAACGTTTCAGTATCTTGCAATAACTCCTCAACATTCACCCGTCTCAGATGTCTTCGTCTGAAGCTCCTAGAGTTGACGTATACCGCATTCTTTTATCCATATGTTATTTCTCGAACTTACAGGGTCGAGCTCGAACACAAATTCAAGCTCGGTGGAAGTTATGTCTTCTCTTCCAATGTCGAATATGTAAAGATGCTCCGAAAAATTTGGGCCTATGAAGTATTGTTGTGATCCACATATGTCTTCTCCTTGAGACGTGATTCTACATTCCAAACCGATTCCTCGCCCATATTCGGACTCATTAGCCAAAACGATGCACATGCATGCCCTAAACTTTGCCGATGTACGAAGAAGAGGCTTTTCATTCAGCATCACTGTTAAGGATTTCCCAGAAGATCTGAAAGGGAAGTAGGCAGGAACTTGTCCACCGGGCAAGACCACAAGTTCATGAGTTGGTGTCTGGATGATGAGATTTCTCGCTTCTTGATTTAGTCTGAAGCACTTTGGAAAGTTGAGACGAACATCTGGATTGCTGAAGGAGCAATCTAATCTCTCCAGGGACTCGCAACCCTCTGCATCTAGCAACTGTAGGGAATCCGGAAGCTCTGAGACTGATACCAGCTTCTGCATGTTCTCAAGTACAAAGTGACGTAGACGAGAGCATCTCTTGACCCATGGACTAATCTCTTGTATATCTCTATCTCTTAAGTGAAGGCGTGTGATGCGGTGGAGAGCACACGAGAATTCCTTGAGGTTTTCAGAGTATGACATATGCAATTCTTTAAGACTAGACCACGACATGATCGATGAAGGAACTTCTTCTATTGAGGTTCCGGTGAGATCGAGATACTCGACATTGGTGGAAATTTCAGGAAAACTTTTTAACGATGAGCAGTCATTGAGATCAAGGCGGGTGACCGATACCAAATTGACCATGCTTGGAAGAACCTCTAACTTTGAGCATCCGCTCAAATCCAAAATCCAAATCACATAATGTATGAAGGTTTCCAATAGAGGAAGGGAGCTCCACCAAGCTTGTGCATCCCCTAAGATCCAATTTTTGGAGATTGGGTGCATTCCCAATAGAGGAAGGGAGCTCCACCAAGCTTGTGC
>OVBJ01003032.1:0-14093 GCA_900406535.1 Noccaea bulbosa
ACACATACTTGCGTTGGGACAGAAACATGCCGTCAGTACCTCTGCTAATCTTAATGCCAAGGAAGTATTTTAGTTTGCCGAGGTCTTTCATAAAGAAGCAACGACTAAGATAAGCCTTGAAGTGCTGCAGAGTAGTATTATCATTGCAGCACAGAATAAGATCATCCACATAAATGAGGACTCGCAACTCAACTCCTCCGCGCTTGTAAGTAAACAACGAGTAGTCAACATAAGACTGCACAAACCCAAAGCCGACTAAAGCTTGAGACAACTTGGAGAACCAACACCGTGGTGCCTGTTTGAGGCCGTACAGGCTCTTGTGTAGGCGACATACCTTATTGGGATGAGAGTGACGGAAACCAGGAGGTAATTTCATATACACCTCCTCCTTTAAATCACCATGGAGAAATGCGTTGTGGACATCCATCTGGTGCACCTCCCAATTCTTAGCAACAACAACTCGTAAAAGAGTACGAACAGTGGCCATCTTAGCAACCGGAGCAAACGTCTCTGTATAGTCACTCCCTTCAACCTGACTATTACCACGAACAACGAGACGGGCTTTGTGGCGTTCAATGCTTCCATCGGCATTGTACTTAATCTTGTAAACCCACATACTGCCGAGAGCTTCTTTCCCCGGAGGGAGATCAACAATACTCCATGTTCTGTTGGTTTCCAGGGCATCGATCTCTTTGGACATAGCAATGTTCCATTCCTCAAACTGAGCCGCCTCTTTATAATGACGAGGCTCAGTGTTTGCTGTGATAGCTGCAAGGAAAGCTCGATGCCTTTGTGAAAAACAAGCGTCCGAGATGTAATTAGACAGAGGATACAGAGTGTTACCTTGGACCGTAGTTGAGTGCTCTGAAGTAGAAACAGTGGGAGCGTGATAGGGTTCAATAGCAGAGACAGCATTGTAGGTAACATAATCACGGAGCTTGACAGACTGAACTCGATTACGCTGACCACGACCAAAGGTTTCGACTGAAGCCGTCGGGGGGTCTTGTGACTGTGGTGAAAGAGGCTCAACAGTAACAGCTGGAGAGGTCGAAGGAACAAGAGCAGCACTCCCCCTGTCTGCAAGCCCTTGTGTAGGAGAAAGCAGCAGATCATCATCGTCAAACATAACTGGAATTGGCGAGCTGTTTGGCGAAGATGGACTAGTTTCTGCATACGGAAATAAATTTTCTTGAAACACCACGTCACGAGAAACTAAAACCTCACTGCGATCAATGTCATAAACCTTCCAACCTTTCTTCCCAACAGAGTACCCAACAAACACACACAAGCGACTACGCGCACTAAACTTATCTTTGTCTCTGGCCAAGTGATGGACATAACAAGCGCATCCAAAGACTCTCAACTGATCATACGCCGGCGGAACACCGTTTAAAACTTCAAAAGGAGACCGTCCTTGAAGAACAGAGGAAGGGGTGCGATTAATAACATATGACGCCGTCAACACCGCTTCTCCCCAAAATTTGATAGGCATACTTGCCTGAAACATCAGCGCGCGGGAAACATTGAGAATGTGCCTATGCTTGCGTTCCACTCTACCGTTCTGCTGTGGTGTGGCTACACATGAAGTCTGATGCAAAATCCCATGCTCACGAAAAAATGCAGACATGCACATAAACTCTGTGCCATTATCACTACGAACACACTGAACCTGTTTGCCATATTGTCTCGCAGCAAAGGCGAGAAAATTCTTCAACACACGACTAACTTCTGATTTTTCGAGTAAGAGGAACGTCCATACTGCTCTTGAAAAATCATCTACTATTGTTAAAAAATATCTTGCACCACAAGAAGACGGAACTCTATAAGGTCCCCAAACATCACAATGAATGAGAGAAAAACAACTGGATGCTTTATTGAAACTATCGGGAAACACTTCTCTTGTCTGTTTGGCTCTAAAACACACGTCACACGGACTAGAGCGAACAGATTTCAAGGACCCAGAAAACAAAGGAAGACTAGAAAGCACTGAAAACGAAGGATGCCCTAGCCGTTGGTGCCACAAAGCCTGATCCGAATTTGCATCCGCTCGATGAACCTTAGCTGAAACCACATCCGTAAAGTAGTAAACCCCATCACGCTCTTCACCGGTTCCAATCAGAGTCCTCGAAAAACGGTCCAGAAAGTTTTTCGGAATTTGATCCAGCTCCCGTCTTTTCCTGGATCAACTGAGAAAGTGCCTTCCACTGATCGGCTGTGAATTCAGGAAACGTCGAAGAGTTGGAGCTAGTTGCATGAACTGCATTAGCTTGACCACGCCCATGACCTGCTCCTCGTCCCCCTCTACCGCGACCACGATTCCCGTTATTGCCTCTCTCTGTCCACCACTCCGGAAACCCGAAAAGTTGCCAACAGTCACGCTTTTCATGTCCTGTTCGGCCACAATGAGAACAGAGCATGTTACGATCACGAACCCGAACACTGTTATTGTCGGAACGACCACCATCCGAACGATTTGTAGTCTCCGATTCCTGACGAGCAACCGGTGATGACAACTCCAGATTATCGCGTCGAGCATCAAAACCAACCGCCTCTTGCTGACCTTCACGAGCTCGAGCAGAAGTCAAACGTTGTTCTTCGCGAATCACCTTTTGATACACTTCACCGAGATCAGGTAAGGGATCTCGATCGATGATCGAAGAACACAAGCCACCAAAACGAGCATCGTCAAGACCCATGACAAACTGATGAACTCGTTCCTCATCACGTTCTTTGTCAATCGCAACAGCCGCTCCACAAGAACATGAAGGCACAAGACGATAAACCTGCAAATCATCCCAAAGTTTCGACAATCGACTGTAATACTCCAACACTGATTGTCCATCTTGCCGACACGCCGCAAGTTGGGATTTGATTTGATGAACACGAACCTTGTTTCCGACAGAGAAACGTTGTTTTAGGTCATTCCACAACTGGTGAGCGTCCGCCACAAACGTCACCGTAGACCTCACCTTTGGCTCGATAGACGAACGGAGCCAACCAACAATCATCAAATTGACAGTGAGCCAATTCTCAAGATCAGGACTATCGCTCTCTGGTTTCGTCAAAGTTCCATTGATAAAACCAGTTTTGCGCTTAGCCTGTAAAGCATTCAACATCTCTTTCGACCACTCATTATAATTCTCTCCATTCAACAGAACAGAGGTAATTACAGCACCGGGGTTATCTGATCCAAACAACGAGTATGGAGAGACAGCACCTTTATCGCCAACAGACGGAACAACAGAAGATCCACCAACAGGTGAAACAGCAGCTGAATCTACGTCAGCCATCGTTATAACACAGAAACTTCGAAACTTTCGAGAAGATAAAAAACTAGAAAAGAAATTGCTTTTAGTGTTTTGTAGATCTTATCTCTGATACCATGTAGAGTTGGATCACAGAACTGCTTGAGTTTATTGAATCAATTACAAGAGTATATATACACGAGAATGAGCTTAGAGATGAACATAAATCTCCGTAAATCTAGGAATACAATCCCAATCTTAATGTAATTCTAACTTATCTAATATGTGCATATTTATCCTATTATATATACACTTAGTGTGTTGGGGTTTGTGGCTACCGTAGGCGCTGCCTTTTGCTGCATGGACACCATGAGGAAATCAACTTACATGATAGTTTGGGGATTTCACGGCCCTTTTCTTTCAAAGTCATGTGAGTGATCAGAGTTTGTTGGGTTTAAAGAGAGAGCAAGGATATATTTTGGAGCATCTCTGTTTATATTGAAGGCAGGAGGAATGATCTTGGCTTTAGTGGGGTTTGTGTATTTGACTGGACTTGTGGAAGAGCATCAACAGAAAGACTGGTACTCTGTCGGGTTTCTTCTCTTTTGTGTTCCTCAATGGCACGGCAATTATGAAAATCGTTCGTGTTGAAGATCATGGGTTGGCAGACAGCATTATGGCTCTCTCGGTTTATCTTTTCATCAAGTTTCCTGAGACCATAGAAGATTTCAGGACTGCTATGTGGGTAATTGTTTGTCTTTTTGGCAAAGATGAGGCGTAGAGAACTCAGAGGCTTATCCCTTCCTAGAGAAGCTCACTTCAGCTGGTCCACCTCTCCCGGATTAGCATGGGAAGCCGAGCTTATTGGACATAAAAAGTGTTACTCTCTGTTTTTATACATATACACAGCAGAAAACAGTGACATAACTCTATCGTTTGATGCAGGATATTGTGGGTATATGTGTTCCAGAGAAGTCGGACAAACTATTTTCAGCAAGCAGGGACGGGATTCTTCAGATATTCAGGATTCCAGGCTTGTCTTTGCTAAGAAGTCAAGATTTTAGAGGAGAAATCGGCTGTCTCTTCACAAGTGAAAGTTTGGTGTTTGTGGGCTTGAGAAATGGCATTCAGGTAATGGTATTTGTGGGCTTTAGTAAATGGTATTTGTGAGCTTTAGATTGGTATTTGTTGGCTTTAAGAATTTCAATTGCTCTATTAACTTGCAGGTTTATCACGACGAATCCAATCAAACTTTCCTAACTAAGCCTCCAACCAACGATGAGAGGGATTCACTTGGGCTTGTCACAGCTCTCGTCTTTGCCAACCATCTTCTTTTTTCTGGGACAATTTATGGTATCATTGCTTTTTGGAGACAAGATGACACAACGCCTTCAGGTCTCTCCTACCTTGGAAGTCTGCCAGCAGCACATAGTCAAGTGACGTGCTTGGCTTCTAGAGAGATGACTATGTTTTCAGCCTATGCGGATGGCTTGATCAACGTAAGTTAAGTATTATTAATATTTATTTTCCAACATGCTTGACAAATTACAATATTATAAAAACTCTTATTCAGGTTTGGAGTCTCCAATCCTTAATCTGTACGGCGAGCTTGACACCACATACAGATGCTGTAACATCGATTTTCCTTTGGGACCGCTATTTGTTCTCATGCTCACTCGATGGTACACTTAGTTATGGCTTTTGTCAAAGATGGATTTATGATAAATCCCACACCGAGGGAAACGTAAGTTCCAAACTTTCCATTTATTTATTTATTTTTTGATAAAGAACTTTCCATTTATTTAATTACAAACTTTTAGTTATAATTCTTTTTCTTTCTTTTTTTTTAATATTTATAACTAATCAATTTTTTTGTGTTTTGAAACAGAGTCTACATGCTCTTTGGGGCTTCCATGACTTTGACAAGAGACCAGTCATATTGTGCTCGGCCCAAAATGGAATGGCCAACATTTACGACCGAGAGACGTAAGTGAACTATATTGTATTGTAATCATCATAGTCCATTGTACACTATCATTTTGAATTTTTGATTATTTCTTTATTGTGTGACACAGGTTTGAATTAAGAGGAAGTATTTTGTCCACATCTACCATCGAGACTTGGGCTGCTACAACGGGATTGCTATTCAGCGGAGGCAGGAATGGTAAGTTGCATGCATGGACAGTACTTTGAGAATATGGTTGATTAGTTTAATTGATTCGTTGATGTTTCTCAGACTCTCTCTCTCTTGTTTGATATGGTATGTATGGAGAAATGAAACAAGAACATGGCTATTAATGTTTGATTCTTTTGGGTTTTTGGCTTTTGTTTTTTTTATTTTTGAGTTTAGTTTTTGTTATTTGATTTTGCACTAGATTTTGAGCATTTTTTATGTGTAAAGTTGACAACACATTACAAATTAAATACAACACAAACCAAATCTAAAACCACAAAGCATCACAACTTTAACAAAGAGAAAAAATAAAGAACCGCTGATTTGTACTATCTCTTCTTCTGCCTCTTGTCTTTCAAACATCCAAGTTGCCACTTTTCAGCTATTTGGAATGCACGAGACCCCTGCATTTAGGAATCTTAGGTTACCTCCAGCCTTCAGAAGCCAGTTGACCTTCTGGTTGTTGACCTTATATCTGTCTACCTTATATAATAATTGAATATGAAAGGAAAGCACTAACTCCCGAGCTTGGGCAAAGTTGGCTAATCGGTTTAGACTATTATAATAGAATAATCAATCCGCGACTTGGGAAACCCTTTCTTCATTCGTTTGGCGGGAAAGGAGAAACCATTTCTTCATTTATTCGCGAGAAAGCATTTCGTGCCTTCGTCCTAGGCTCGGCTACTTCTTTCTAAAAATTTCTTGAAATCTAAAACTGGTTGGTATTCTATCGGTTTAATTCTTAATTCGAAAAGAAAATATTTTCTAATCAATTTGGTTCTGATTTATCTAGAACCCGAATCGGATCAATCCACGGTTAACTCAAAAATCAATTAGAATTAGACCTGCCATTTTTATGCGGACTCTATGACCCAAATCGAACTTAATCCAAAATAGATGGAACTGAACTGTTCGGGAACCGACACAAATATTTGATAGGTCCAAAAAATTTATATTAAAAAACCAAACTCGAACTGGAACCCAACCAAGAACGGAATGAATAATCGAAATATTTAAAAGATAATTATATACCCAAAATATTAGTTATATTTAGACTTAAAATCATCAAAAATAACTAAAATTACAACTGTAAATCTAATATAACAGCTATATTTAGAATTCAATAACCAACATATTCAAGAAATCTAAAACATTTTAGTAGAATACAGAGTAAAAACCAAAAATTAGGTTATTGTGCAGATTTTCGGGTTATGTTTGGGTATTCGGTCAAAAAAACCGATAAAAACCGACCCACCATTTTATACTAAAAAAACTGACTGATCATTTTATTACTTTATTTTAAAAATTAAATTCAATATATATGAATATAAAATTTGATTCGGATGGGAGCGGATATCCGATTTCTTCACAGATTCTGAAACAATCAACAATTTTTTTTTTAAATCCTAACAAGTCTAACAAAGGTCTTTAAAATAACATAAATAAATAAATTATATAACAATATCATTTAACGGAAGCAAAAAACAATAATTAAATCTAGCAACTTAAATACCATGTGCTACCAATTCAAATACATACAAAACACATCAATCCTATCATCCCCTCTTCAACCTTGATTCCGCTATCACAAGAACATTTTACATGCATCACATTGCGTAAGAGATGCGTAAGTATTTAATAAATACTTAGTGAGACAATCATCCAGTATACGGGTCAATTACGCAATTTACTAGCAACTAAATAATTATTGTAAACTCAGTAATTATTAAAATATTAATTCTTCATTATTAAATAATTATCATAATTTAATAATAATTTTATATAATTAAAATAATTATTTTAAACCATTCAATTAATTAAATAACCAATAATTAATTATATACCAGATTAAACCAATCTAATTCGGTTAAACCATTTCCAATTCAAGCAGCCAATTTCAATTAAACCAATTAAAACGATTTAAACGATTTTAACAAGAAAAAAATGTAACATAGAAATTTCTTGAAATATAAAATTGGGTTGGTATTCGATCGGTTTAATTCTATTTCATAATTCGAAAAAAAAAAAAAAAATTCTAATCAATTCGGTTCTGAGTTATCTCGAACCCGAACCGGATCAGTCCACGGTTAACTCAAAAATCTTGGCGAATCGTGAAAGATAAGGAATTAAGAACTGTTCAAAAATGTCTTTTTTTGGTCTTTATAGATCATCAATCATACTATTGCAATCATGGACTCCATTTCTCTGATTCTTCTTCTCTCAGAAACAGAGCTCTGAATCTTTTTATTGTTGATTTTTCATCTTCCTCAGTATGGGTGCTTCATCTTCGACGGATAACAAAGAGTCACCGGAAAAGCGAGAAATCGAAAGCCTTGCCGCTTCCACCGGAGCTCTCCCTTTACTTCAACGATCTTTCTCCAATCGCGCCGATTCTCAAACGAACACAGTCTCATTTCAGTCCTTCAAGGTATAATCCGATTTTCGTTATAATTAGAAAATCTGGGTTTTCAATTTCAGTAATTTGGGGGAATATTTTTTGTCAGCAGTCGATAAAATTTCACAAATTTGTGATGAGATCCAACGAAATTTTCCGTTTTCTTATCTGTAGCAAAGTTTCTGCTTGAGCTACATCACAACTACTTCCGAAGGAAACCAGAAAGTTCCAGATTCGTTTCCCAGATTGTTGGAGCAATTAGGATCATCTTTAGTAGATTTGTTCTTCATTCCCGAGAAAGGAGGAGGATTAAGTTGGGTCGAATTCGCTAAAGGTTACGTCAAATGCTGCGGAAGAATGTCAGCTTCGATGTCTTTCAACACTCTGTTGAGACTCTTTCACGTGACATCCAAAAACGCAGGCCTTTCTTCAAAGCTAGACTTTGAATCTGACGAATCTGATTGCAAGATCAACGGGTCGATATCGACGACGGAGCTGCTTATGTTCCTATGGTTGTGTTGGACAATGTCTTGGGATGGTCGAGCCACAAAATCTTCTGGTGGTGAATTGTTTCTTCCGGATATAAGTCATTTGGTTCTATCAGCACTTGTTTCTTGCACTGAATCTGGAGACAGCTTGGATATTTGGGACTCTACTGATGTTCTCGGATTAGAGCTCGAGCTTCCTATTGGGAAGTTTCTTACTTGGGCTGTGACAACGATCCCTAGCATCACTGAGTGTCTTGGTCACTTTTGTAACTCGAGACTTCAACATTCTTTGAGTGTAGAGGTATGCTTTTGCATTTTAACCAAGAAGGTGTTTTTGTTTCGTGGAAGAGGATTTGTTAATACCACAATCGTTTGTGTGCTTGCAGGATGGATCTGGACCTTCAAAGTCGGCTGGCGGTGATGATGATTCTGCGTCCAAGACATCTGAAAACGTGCTTCTAACATGTGGAAAGGCGTGGGCGATTTCATTGGCGTGCAAAAATACAATCAACGAGGAGATCTTGAGCTCGTGTTTTCCGGGGAATAGCGATGAAACCAATGAACATCTTCTGTACCGGTATGATCCTAAAATGTGTGCATCTGTTTGTTTCTTTGGGAACTTGTGTTGATCGATCTCTCTTTCAGCTCAAAATATCACGGGAAAGGCATGAATAGACTGTGGTCTAACGTGCAAGGGTATCACGCTCCAGTACTAGTGATGGTTTCTGCGATCTCTGCGGAGGACTATGAGGGACGTTCAACCGAGAGGAAGTGGGTCATTGGTGCCATCTTGCAGCAAGGTTTTGAGAACAAGGATACATTTTACGGAAGCTCTGGAACTTTGTTCTCTATTAGCCCGGTCTTCCACGCATTCTCATCTTCAGGTATTTGCACAAAAGCGACACTTTCTTCTGCACATTCAGTTTTTGGCATTAGTCTAGTCTTTTATCTTCTTTCTTTTGTTCACTCTTTAGGTAAGGAGAAAAACTTTGTGTATAGCCATCTTCATCCTTCTGGTAGAGTCTACGACGCAAACCCCAAGCCTGTTGGGATTGGATTCGGGGGAACACAAGGAAACGAGAGAATTTTCATGGATGAAGACTTTTCTAAGATCACAATCCGTCACCATGCAGTTGATAAAACTTACCAGCCAGGCTCTCTTTTCCCAAACCAGGTAAAACAAAAGACGAATCACAAACAAAACAAGTCTCTGTATATGTCAAGTTTCATGTTCTTGAATCTTTTGATAGTAACTCTTGTTTTGCTGCAGGGGTATTTACAAGCAGAGGCTTTGGTGTTAGATGTTGAAGCATGGGCATTAGGAGGCAAAAAGGCCAAAGATGTTCAAGAAGCATACAAGAAACGAGAAGAGCTTTTCACTGACCAACGTCGAAAGGTAATAATAAAAACATAAGATTTTACGCAAAATGCACAAAGATCTACCAAATTTTGACGCATTGTTTTTGTTAAATCTCCAGATCGACTTGAAGACGTTTACGAACTGGGAAGATTCACCAGAGAAGATGATGATGGACATGATGGGTAATCCTAATGCTCCTAGTGCTAGAAAGGAAGAGAGAGGTAAATGAATGAAGAACAAGAGATTTGGTTTGATATATATATAAATAAATAAACAAACATATACGTTTTCTCAATAGAGAGATTTTGTCTGTAAAAAATATACAATTCAAGAAACTCATTTTGCTTTTGTTTATGAGCGCTTGGATATTAAACGTGCAAGTTATGTATGTATACTGTTGTTGCCAAAAACTCAAAAACCAGCGTGTTGATTTGATCTTTTGCCACATAAAAATGTGATTTTTATTCAACAGAGCTTCCATACAAGAAGTTCATCAATTTTCCGGTTCACATAGAAGAAGAGAAACAATACAAATCTACTATCCAAAAAACCCTAAAGCTTGAGACGCATAGTGAGTACTCCGATCTTACATTGACCAAAGCTAGACATTGACAAATTCAATGAGATTACACCAAGCGATATCAATGATGTGAGCAGCATTACTTCTTGTCTTCTGCTTTTCTCGGCTGCAAAACCAAAACCAAACACAAAGATCAGTAAATGCAACACACATATCAACATCAATATCAAAGCTTAATTTGATGTTCTGTTTCCAAAGTTTTCTCCTTTAAAGATTTCAAATGAGGAAGAAAACGAATATGTTAGCAATGAGGACAGACCTTAACACCAGGAGCTTCTTGGCGAAGCTCTTCGTCAGGAATGATCACAGGCCATTGCTCTCCAGCTTCGCGGAACATTTGCTCTGTCTCGAGGTACTGACCTTTATCGAGAATCATCTTCCTAATCGACTGAGCCGAGGTCGCTGCAGCGTCGAAAGCTTCCTCGACGCCATTGACAAACGTGACTGTGATCTGCGGTGGCTGATCATCAGTTCTACGTTTCACCAGAACCTGACAATTCGGATTCGAATCTTTCGCTTTCCTCGCATTGCACTGAGCTAGGAACTCGACGCAAGACGCGAGTCTTGGATCCAATGTGTTGTACTCAACTCTTACTTTTGATAGAAACTTCAGCATCTTCTTTAGCTTTTTCTTCTACTCTTCTAGACAATTTCAAACCTAAACCAGAGCCATTAACCAAAGAACCGTTTAATCAATTACATATCACCGGAGAAATTTCGAAAAAGTCATAAATTTTACAAATCGGAGAGTAATTGCAGAGTCATTTCTACAAAATAAACGACGAAGAAGCGAAATGGTGCAAAATCTACGGAAAAGAAATTGATATTCGGATTAACAAAATCACAAATCGTAAAGCATACGTCCGGATTCATAAGAACTATTAGAGATCTGAAGATGAACCACTACCAAAATCTGAGCCAGAACAAAGTATCTATCACATAGAAAAGGAAACATACAATCGAAATTAAGGTTTCAAAGGAAATCTCAGAATTACCGGTCGACGGAAGCTCTCCGGTCTCGATCGTCCGGCGAGAGTAAACTATAGGGTAGTGGAGAAGAAGTGGTTGCAGGTGACGGACGACTGAAGAAAAGGGTTTCTGCTGTTAAGAAGACGATAGTACCCCTCACTCTTTATTCCATTTGGTTCGGTTCGGCTTGGTTCAGTTTGTGATGGACCCAAATGGAATTTTAATCGCTTACCAGGGTTTAAACCAGAATTTGGCTTTGCTTATAATATCCGATGGAAGTTCTGATTTTTTTTAAGTATTGCAATTGGTTTTAATATATTTAAACGTGTTTCGTAAAATTTTAATATTGTTTATGCATTTAGATAGAGTTGAAAAATTTAACTCACACGTGTTCTTTATCATTTTGATGTAAGCTTTTTCTTTTGTTTCCTCAAAAAGAAGTTGTCGATCTTAGGATTGTCTTCAGAAGGTTATCATTGTTCATTTTGATATTGAAATTGGGGGAAAAAAATTACGTAGTATGAAAACAAGATGATCACCTAAACATGTTAAGTTTGACATAACAGGAGTATAATATTGATGGAAACAAAATTTCAAACTTTGTTAATATACTTCATAAGTCTTAATATTAACTCTTTGGTTGGTGGCCTAACACATGTCATTTAACATTTCGTCATTGAGAAGAACAGTAAACAAATTTGGCTTCTAGCTACTCTAGTTTCAAGATAATAATGTTGAAAATTATTGATAAAAAATGATTTATGTATTAAATTCGGTGTAGCATTGTACATGGCAAAAGAAATATTATCATATTGTTTAATTGGGAAGTCTATTATATATATTAAAATAGTAATCCTACATATCAAAATAAATTGACTTTCTAGCATTTTTTTACAAAAAATGTAACAAGAATTTTTCATTCACACACACGAACACATGACTACAAGTCTACGACAGAAGTTACATCTCAGAAATTCCAAAAGCAATCTAATTCTTCCGTACCAGTCAAACTGGAATGATCAGTACCGGGAAATTGGGTTTCTTGACCGTTAAGCAACAGCTTCATCAGCGAATAATTGTCTTGAAGAAACAGAGGATCAGTGTAAAACAGAGAACCAGAACCGTCTTTGGACTCGTGGATGAGTCTCTTGTCTTCGGTTTCTTGGTCGGAGAAGCAGGTCACGTGAGTCGACGAACCAGGCAAAGAATCTCGTTGTGAACAATCCATTAGCGAAGGTAAACCGGTCGGTTCGATTCGGTTAATGTGCGAATCAATCATCATTAAACCAGGCATATCAACCCTTGTTCCATCCGCACGTTTGAAGAATACACGACAAATAACCCACTCGTTCTACATTCATAAACAACCAAACAAAACACAAAATAATCAATTTCAAGTTCACAAAAATAGAAGAAAAAAAAACACAAAACTTTTATTTTACATACCTTAGCTGTTTGGGGAAGATTTTCGATAGAGTATTTGCCTTCTAATCGATATTCGTGCATAACCCAATTGGTTTTAACTCCTTTAGGAGCTCTTCCTTTGTAGAAAACCAGAGTTTTCTTCATACCAACAAGTGATTTTCCTTTGAAAATCTCTTTATCTTTGCCTGTGGCTTTCCAATAACCGGCTTCAGTAGCCCGGTTTGTCCTTAAACCGGTTGGGTATTTCCGGTCTCTAACACAGAAGAAATACCATTCTTTTTCCCCCATTTTAGCTTTCCCTATTCCACCAAAAGCCAACCCAATCAAAATTGTGAGATAAAGTAATTACAGAAAAATAATAATCAACAGAGAATTTGAAAACAAATAATATGCATGAAGTATCAAACTATTTGTAGGTTTTCTGCATGAAGGATCAGATCATTTGTATCAAACTTGTAAATGAGATGTAATGATATAAGAGGTCATATATAATTTGTATTCCTATATTTAGAATTTTCTTATAGTAAAAATAATTTTTGAATCTTGAATGGTTGTGAAACTTACTTGGTAACTCCCAAGGCTCGATCTTGTTGAGATCGACTTCACCAATGGCAGTGGCAGAGAAGAAAGTGTTGAAAACCTTTGGCTTGAGGTAGTGAGTTATGAGTTCTTCATCAGTAGGGTGAAATCTGAATCCAGGTGGTAGATCAATTTGCTCTTCATCTTCTAATATTTCACCGATTCTTGATGCCTCGTAATCCATTTTATCCTAATAGGGTTTCTTAGAAATATTCCAAGTTTTGATCTTCTTACAAGAAAATTATCTTTTGTTTTTGATGTTTGGAGAGAGAAAGGTACAGAGAAGGTTTTTTTTTAGGAGAGAGAGAGGGAAGAAAGTTGGGGGTTTTAAGAGAAGAGAAAAGGGTTTGGGCAACGAAGCTCCTCTTTATATACTAGTTTCTCGTCAGAGAATTAAGAGGAAAAAAAAATAGTTTTATTAATATTGACCAATAATTGGTCAATTTTCTCACATCAAGTTATTCTTTTAGTTGTATTAAAATTCAAGAGTTTCACCTACTATAAAGAAAATAAAACTTTGTATCTTCGCTCTCTAAATGATTTATCATACATGTATATAAATGGGTTTTCAGATTTAAATCTCGTACAGCCATCAAATGGAATTATAAATCAGAAAATGGTGTACACACACGTACTATAATTAGTTTTCTTAGTAGGAGAGAGAAAGAAGAAGATGCGTAGATTGTTAGGCAACTTAAGATGTGTAATTTTCGAAATCGTTTTCATTATAAAATAAACCTTTCTATATCAAGAACTTTAATATTTCCAAGTTTCAATTTGACCAGGAACACTTCACCTGTGGCTCCCTGTCTCTTTTTTGTTATTGTGATAAGAGCATCTCCAATGGTTCATGCCATATGTTATTGCAAATGGCAAAAA
>OVBJ01003033.1:0-14089 GCA_900406535.1 Noccaea bulbosa
ATATATGCAAATCTTTAATATTTGTAATCAAATTAAAAATAGTATATTAATAGCATTGTATGTAAATATGCTAGTAAGTTATGTCTTTTTTTATATTGACATTGAGAGTGAACCTGGTGTTGACACCTCAGTATGGCAAAATTGTTAATAACACATGAGCATAAGGTTATTTTTTAAAAATGATTCTCTTTTAATATATAAGGGATTTGAGTAGAAAGTAAAAGATGAATGATTAACAGTTTTTTGGTGACGATAATATTAAATAACTAAAACAAATGTCCTAAACAAATGTCATTCTATATCAATGACTAATATAGAATGACACTATTTTTGAATGTTAATGTTAATATAATGACGATAATATCTGTTGTAAGTCCTTCCCTTTGAAACCCATGAACCTGTCATCTTCTGTACTATAGCCACTGGACCAGAAGCTGCACATATAATCAACAGAGTCAAGTCTCTGTTCAATAGAAACTCAAGAGATACACATGTAGAAAAAAGAAGACAGCAAAACTTGGGAATATGCAAACCATGCCTTGTTATTTAAACCTGTTAAAGAAGTCATCTGTTAAATTCAAATTCTGCAAATATTACTAAATCACAAGTTACAATTATTCAAATGTAAACCCAAAAAGGAAAATCTTTTCTTTTGCTTTCTAGCTACAAAACGTGAGGTTTCAAATGTTGGAGCAGTGAACTTGGGTTGGTTATGCGGAGAATTGGCTCTAACTGTCATGGGGTTTTGGAGGAAAAAAAAGTGTTTAGGGTAAACAACCCCAAGTCATGACTCAGTAAACCTTTCTATGCATGTAGATTGTAGAGAGTAGGCACTATAAAACTTGAACAAATCAAAAAGCATTCGAGTACATTTTTCTTTTTGATTGTTGAGTACATGTTCTTTGAGTTCTGGAGCGGTGCTTCAAAACTCCCATCTTGACGAAAATTTTGAGGCCAGGTCAAGTTTCGACTACTTTAATTAATTATTAATAATTAATAAAAAACCATTTGACTTAAGTAATCACAAAGCTGAAATAGCTCATTTGGTTAGAGCGTGTGGCTGTTAACCACAAGGTCGGTGGTTCGACCCCTCCTTCTAGCGTTTTTATTTTATTTAAAATTGTATCTTACCACATGGTTCGTTGCTATAACTTTAACTCTTTAAGAGAAAAAAAACTAGTATATACAATTTGATGTTGTTCTGAACTTCTGATATCTCAATATAGAAAAACTATTGTTCAAAATTTGCACCATCGGTCTTAACATTGATAAAATTTCCGTCTTTGCAGTTCAAAGCTCTCAACAATTAAAAGGTCAACATTTTAATAAGAGTAAAATAAAAAATAACACACCTATCATTGTCTCTTATCTCATTGCAGCACAACGTAAGAGGGGTGCTCTCAATGGCAAACAGTGGGCCAAACACAAAGAGAAGCCAGTTCTTCATTACGTAGAAAAGACAAAACCATCTCAATGGGAAAAACACTGTCTTTGGCCGAGTCATTCATAGCTTTGAAGTGCTTGACCTTATGGAAAAGTTAAAAACCAAAGATGAGCCTATAATTCTAAAAAGTTGCACCACCATCGACGCCAGTGCAACCAAAGTTGCAACCAAACAGAGAAAAAGAAGAAGGAGAACAAGAAAGACAAAAACAGGTATAACAACATCTTAAGAGGATTTAGAGATATTATTTTTGGTCCAGTAGTGATCAAGTGTACCTTGAGATATGAATGAAATATTGTGAGTACGGTGATGAAGCAGTAAACAATGGTAATATCAGACATAACATCTTTGGATATAGCTTTCCAGATGCTAATCCGTATGCCTTTGGATTATGTTCAACCAAACTGGTCAATATCTCTTCCAATATCAGTTGATCTATCTTTTCCCTCAGATGACTCAAGATCGTCTGGACAAGCTTGAATATATACAGGAGACAATCCTCGTTTTCCATTTCGAAGCTTCCACGCCTCTAGTAGCTCAGCAAACTCCGGTGACTTCCGGTAATATAGACGCAACAAATCTCCGCCAGTTTCTCCCTTTAGTAGCTTAACAAATTCTTTTGTAGCATCAGAGCATAGCTTAATCTCGTGTAAGCAAATCTTATGCAACAGGGATTTTTTTGCATATTGAGATCTCTATTCCCAAACTCTGTAACACAGATGATGATTGTGTACGTCCTGTTTTGTAACACAGATGATGATGATGATGATTATGATGATGATTTTTCTTTTGATACGTCCTGTTTGTTTTGTTAACCAAGATGATTGAACACACACACACCACACAAGATCAATAGACAATAATACTATACATTTGTATGTGACAAAGTTTAATTATTTTAATGGAAAGTTAGAAAATGGTTCACAGTTCTTGCTTGCAAGGTCTCTTACAACAGAGCAATTCATAAAGAAAGATGCACAGAAACAGAACCAAATAAAGACAGATTTAAATCAACCTTGGTAACATACATTACACACAAACGTTGATGGTACTCTCTTCAGTTGTACTTTCTCTTCTTGATCTTGAAGGAAGAAGATCGAATCATGTCGTCATCAGCAGTGAGAACGGTCTCGAGTGGAGTGATTGATTCGGGTAGATCCCATCCAAGTAAGTGTTTAGTTTCTCCAGCTTTGTTCTTCACTCCTCTGTTGAACACTTCCACATACATTCCACCTCCTGCCACAAGCAACTGCCCAAAAGTCCAAAGACATTACAGAAACAGGACATCATTTACATAAACCAGGGAGAATCCTAAGTTCAATTCTCTCTTAACTTTCAGCTCTTCTTCTTATTACCAGTGAGAGGATTTGTTTTGTGCTGGCCACTTACTTGATACTTTAGGAGGAAACAACCTCGGAACTCCGAAAGCTTCCGTTTCAACTTACCGCAGACAGCTAGAGCGTGCAGACATGGGAACTTGTCTTCTTGAAACTCCCCACACGAGCATATCGAGTCATTCAACTGAACAATCCAATGTTCCTCAGATGCGTCGTTCTCTAACGGCGTTATAACATAAGCATCAGAATCTTTCATGAACTCTTCAAGCTTGTCCATGACAGGTTTGGTGTATGTATCCCCGCGGCTAAGAGAATCACGGCTACATGTAAAAGACTCGCCAACAGCGTCTCTCAGCTCATCAAACATAAGCACAACCACCCCTGACAATGCAGCTCTAGGATACAGGAAGCCTCTTAAAACTGTAAACAGAGCTTTTGTATCAATCTCCATGAGTCCGTATCTGAGACCACCATTGTCATGACTCATGAGCCAGAGCCCACTTATGTGGAGGGAATTGATCCAACCCTTTCCCTGCTGCTTGTGGATTCTTCTCTTCAAGTTTCTTGTGTCCACTACGACCAGAGGCCTTCAGTGTGGAAACCTTTGATAGGCTGTGAAAATGTCCAAAAGAGGCCACAGAAGGCAGCAAACTTTGGATTAGGAAACACATCGTATAGCCAGTCCACGAGACTGAAACGCAGACGTACATTAACATTGGTTTGACTCTGAAACTCTCAGTCTCATCTCCCAACACTTTCTTCTTCTTCTTCTTCTTCTCACGACCTATACACATCTCTTTTGATCCTTTGAAGTTGTTTGTCTGGTCAAGCCAAAGTGTAGCTTAAAACCGGTACATTTGCGGGAGTTGTTGAGAGAATGTAGACGAACTCTAGGGATTTTCCGGATTGCAATGAAGGCATCCACGAAGGTAAACCGAATGAAGCTTCCTGATCTCGAGAGTCCCCAGACTTTTCAGAGCTCTTGGCGATTTGTTAATTACAGTTGTTGAGTATCTGTTGTAAGTCCTTCCCTTTGAAACCCATGAACCTGTCATCTTCTGTACTATAGACACTGGACCAGAAGCTGCACATATAATCAACAGAGTCAAGTCTCTGTTCAATAGAAACTCAAGAGATACACATGTAGAAAAAAGACCAGCACAAGTCCATACCTCGGACCGGAGTAGTCACTCTTGATTTACGAATAAGCATTGGTCTTCGGACAGTAGGAGCAGGAACAACTGCAAGGACAGAGGACAAGAAAAGCAAACTATTTTTGAGTTCCGCACTTCTTTCTCAGGGTAAAATCATAATGCTTTGTATTCTTCTCAGACAGACACGAGCCTGGAAGAAGCTGACTGTAACCGGAATGTCCACTGCTGTTTTTTCTTTAGAGAGAGGTTTAATTATGAACTTATCTCTGCTATTTACTCTATTTTTCGGTCAACTTTGTATATTGCCCTCGTTCACTCATCTTAAAATCACATTTGTTCTTTTAGTATATATATGGCATTGCTGCTCCTTGCATATTAATCGATCAATGAGAGTCTTCTCACCCACCACGGAGGACCATCAAGTGTTCT
The DNA here is from genome assembly GCA_900406535.1 of Noccaea bulbosa. Lineage (NCBI taxonomy): Eukaryota > Viridiplantae > Streptophyta > Magnoliopsida > Brassicales > Brassicaceae > Noccaea > Noccaea bulbosa. The sequence continues at coordinate 4,365 of OVBJ01003033.1, forward strand.
TTAATTACCGGGGAGAGCAATTGCGATACAATTTCATTAGCCACCTCACTGATGCCTTTGAGAGGCACGAGATCAACTTCTTCGTAGACAAATACGAGCAGAGAGGCAAAGATCTCAATAATCTCTTTGTAAGAATCGAAGAGTCGAGGATCGCGCTGGCCATCTTCTCTACCAGGTGTTGTGTATATTCCTCTTACTTGTTAAGTATATACTTTCAGAATATTTAAGAATCATCAGCATCATTTTTACTTATAGGTATGCGGAATCGAGCTGGTGCATGGACGAGCTAGTGAGGGTGAAGAAACTTGCGGATCAAGGAAAGCTCCAAATCATTTCAATCTTCTACAAAGTGAGGGCAAGAGACGTTAGGAAACAGACGGGTGAGTTTGGTGAAAACTTCTGGAAGCTAGCGAGAGCTTCTAGTGGAGATCAGATCAAGGAGTGGAAGGAAGCCTTGGAATGCATCTCCGACAAGATGGGCTTGTCGTTGAAAGACAATAGGTAATTCCACTTGCACTCATTCTTCTTCTTTTATGGGCTCTAATTAAGACCAGAGAATCTTGAGCTTTTCTTAAGTTCATAATTAACCTGAAGGAAGGTCTACTTTTATGGCAGCTCTGAAGCCGATTTTATCAAGGAGACTGTTAAGGAGGTCAAGAGAGTTATAGCAGCAATTGGATTCGAGGAAGAACACAATATTTTAGGGGAAAAAGGGAGAAAGCTTGAGAATTGCAATCTCCATGTATTTTTGCTTCATCTTAATAACCAATTGTTGGGACGTAGACATGAACCAGAAGCTGTCTTTCCTGGAGATCCTCAAGAGGATCGAGAAGATCAGTGGGGTTTATTCACTTCATAACAACCAAAATCTTAAATGAGAGATCATCAAAAACCATCACAAAAAGTCTTTTTTTTTTTTTTTTTATTATTATTATTCTCCTTCTTACCTGAAAGAAAATGAATCAATTGTATACTCTATGTCATATAGCTTATTTCTAACGGTAGTCTTAACACACAATCAGAGCCGTGCTTGAAGGCTATTGAAAAGGCTTCAGCAACAGGCCCCTCAAAAATATATATTTTTGAGGAAGGTCTACTTTTATGGCAGCTCTGAAGCCGATTTTATCAAGGAGACTGTTAAGGAGGTCAAGAGAGTTATAGCAGCAATTGGATTCGAGGAAGAACAACATATTTTAGGGGAAAAAGGGAGAAAGCTTGAGAATTGCAATCTCCATGTATTTTTGCTTCATCTTAATAACCAAATGTTGGGACGTAGACATGAACCAGAAGCTGTCTTTCCTGGAATCCTCAAGAGGATCGAGAAGATCAATGGGGTTTATTCACTTCATAACAACCAAAATCTCAAATGAGAGATCATCAAAAACCATCACAAAAAGTCTTTTTATTTTTATTTTTATTATTCTCCTTCTTACCTGAAAGAAAATGAATCAATTGTATACTCTATGTCATATAGCTTATTTCTAAACGGTAGTCTTAACACACAATATGAGTTGTATGTCTACTACAACATATTAGATGAGTTTCTTTTTCTCGAAGAAAGTTTTCAAGTGCCAAAACTGCAGACCAGCCACCGATAGACAAACCCCCAGCGACAAGAAACTCAACCACGCCATCTTCGAGTTTGTGGATCTGTTCACTTCATGATTTTCTTCTTCACTGATTCACACCAAATCAGAAGATACACTTAGTTTAGTTAAGCTCATCATATCTCTTTTCTTCATACCAACAACAAACAAAAAGGGTAAAAACAGGTTCGTTCTTTGTCTATTTACCTAAGACGAAGATAAAACATCTCATCGTGGATGTCCTTAACAGTGTCGAATAATCTCGTAACCTGTAACTCCATCATCTGCCGGAAACAACATACAAGATCCAACAACAACCACAATCAGGTTAGTAAAATAAACCCTTAAAAACACACAATCTTTACTATGAGTATCATATAAATCAGGCAAATCCTAAACCATATGTAAGGCTCGCATACTAAATTTCACCAAAACTAACACACTAACTAAACAAACCCTTTAAAACCAAGATTACAGAGGCATTGATATTATCTTATATCTTGCAATTTAGTTGACTAACTAGGACTTAAGGTTTACTTACTTTGACTTGGCTTTGCTTGGCTACTTTGGACCAATCCTTGGAGTGAAGAGAGTGAACACCAGACCTCCAATCAAAATCAATGGTCAACGTCGTCTCCGGCTTATGATCGACGGCCGTGATGCACGCTAAGTAATGTCCGGTCTCATACGCAGTAAACGAGAACTGCCCAGCCTCCACGTTATCGGCTTCGTGCAGCAACGACTCCCCTTTTGGCGGCATAACCTGTGGAAAAAAAGAATCACAACAATATATTCACAAGAGACGGAAAAATAGATCCGGTTATCTGCGATTAAAGGTGAAATTTTCCGACGTGTACTTTGACGACGATTTTGTGGGAAGCGGGAAGAGGATGATTTTCGTTAGGGTTTACGACGAAGTATTTCCCAACGGACATGGTGTTTTCATGAAGATCCTCCGCGAAGCATTTCGTTTCCGCAGAACGAATCTCGTATCGCATCGATAGTGTTCTGGGAGTTAAAAATGTAAGGATCAAAAGCAAAACCGAGCTCATACGAAGATCCATGGCGGCTCTAGAGATAGATAGATAGAGAGAGAGAGAGAGAGATCTTTGCAGTATTCAAAGTTTTTGGCCGTTTCGAGAAGATGGATAGAGACAATGAGAGTCAAGAGTCAAAACATTTTAGGACACGTGTGTTTATTTAATTTGTGGATACACATAAACAGATTATACAATGCATGTTTTCCATTTTTGCCTCGAGTAATTTGTGGGCTCTCGGAAAGTAACTAAAAAGCCTGTCTTGAACAGGCTAATCTGACTGTGCATTAGTAAATAAATTGGATTTAATCTAACTCAATAACAATTATATCCGCTGTAGCACACATGCTAAATTTGAATTTTGTTGAAGATGATAGTTCTTCATTCCACCCTTTGGATATCCGGGTTCGACTCCCGATAGTGGAATTTGTTTTTATTTTTCTATAAGAACAATATTTGTGGGCTTTATATAACACAACTTGGCCCAAATCCTTTGTAAAGTAAACTTAATATTATGTGTAAATTGAGTTGCATTAGTGATTAAATATATTTTACATACACTATAGTCAACAAGATCCGCTGTAGCACAAAGGCTAATCCCTTGCAACAATTGCAACCTCAAGAAAATCCGGGTTCGAACCCCGGCAGCGGAGTACCTTTTTAGTTTTTTTTTTTTTTTTTTCCTCTCCTATTTCGTTCTTGTTTTGATAAACCTGTTTATATAAAAATCGTAAAGAAACACAATTGACAAACTAAGGAAACGCTCATGGCTCATCCATATATCTAAGAATATACCCAGAAACCGTAAGAGCAATGAGCTAATACTTTCCGGAAAACGTTTCAAAAAGCTTACAACCAAATTCTCATCAAACATGGACACATACACACACACACACATAAACTGTGCCACTGAAAATGCGGAGGCTTACCTTATTAAAAACTGTGATAAAGGAGAAGAAACTAACACAAGTAGAGCGAATATGGAGAGGAAGAGAATTAGGAGGTTCTTCACCGGAAGGTTTTTTTCCGGATAAGAAAATGGAAGTAGGTCTATCTGCTCATTCTTGCTTGTGAGGCTCCTTTTTAAACGTTCTCTTAGCGAAGCCACTCCACACAAACCGTTTGTTGCACTTCAAATTTGTAGTTGGGCTAGGAATTTCTCTACATACTTGACAAATACTACTTGATTGATTGCTGTTTCGGTTTTTGTATGTATTATATGCACTTGGAAGATAAGCAAAATGAAAATAAAATACAAATGAAAAGCTTAATAAAGCTATGCAAACCACAACCACAACAAATAAAACTATGCAAACCATAGGAATCCAAGCAGAGTTTAAACAAGAGAGAAAAGATCAAGAAAAAAACATAGATAGTTGAATCCAGGATTTAATGAAGGCAGGCCCATTCATTACAGAACTCTGCTGAGCTTTCGTCTAGTAGGTTTGGCCAAATCCATTCACTGATTCCAGATTCAGAGAGGCGTCCTATTAGTGAGGAGGAGGAGCTAGGAGGAGTTATCATCCTTACGTGCAAACACAACATTGTGACCTCTCGATTTCATAGAGACAAGAACATAGGCCATCAGCTCTTCTGAGATATTTGCGAGGACAAGAAAATTTGCTACTTTGCCTTGTCAAGAGCGGCGAATAATGTCTTTTACCATCCTCTCAACTCTCTCGAGCTTATCATAACCTGGAATTGTGAATTGTCCCACCCCCATGAGAGCTGGAGATAATAGTTAAAACAATGAAGTAATAATAATAATAAAAACTTCACCTGGTTCATAGAAAAAAAACAAAAGTGTTTACAACCATCACCTCTTCTCCCGCATGTCCTCAAGCGTTAAGGATTCATGGAATAAGTAGAAAAGCAAAAGTATGTTTCTTTGAATCTATGGATAGGTTGTGAATTTTAACGACTTTTTTCGAAACAATTGATGTTTCAGATATTTACAAGAGAAGAGAGCATTGGTACGATACGATGATGTACGACGAGCACTTGAGGCATACATATGATCTGTATGATAGATCTGTCTGATATCGTAGGGTAAGTATAAGTGAGCCGGTTCAATAAGAAACTAAAGGAAAGATCAACCCAATAGTCTCACAAAGAGGATCATCATCAGTCTTGGTGTTTGAGTCTCTTGATCAAGTCAGGGACATACCAAGACATTTAACCGAACAAACATATTTGTGGAATTGGCTTCCAGTTTCTACCGACCTAAACTTATGTATATTGCTTTATCCAAAAAGAAAGAAAAAAAACTGTTTGTATATTGGCTACGGTTTAACGTTAGTGTCACGAGTTTGGAATTGAACATCCTCGCGCTTAGGAGAGTTTATAATGTGAAATTTAGTTTTGTTTAGGGTCTGGAATCTTCTGTACTTGGATGATTTTAGAGTCTTGGTTTAGTAGAAATACTTATCTAATTTGTAGATTTGAGGAGCTGTAACATGGTTTTGCACTTTACAGCTACGATGGCAAAATTCAAATAAATTTATATATGTTGAATTTTGTGTTGGTTATGACACCTTATGATGTTGAATTATAGCTTCATATCTTCATATGATGTCATATACTGTGAGTAATTTTTGACTGTATTTCATATCTTCGACTTGGTGTTGTTACTTGTGCGTGAAGGAACAAAGTCTTTTACAAATGAGTGAAGTGTGGCTGATCAATAGCATAGAGAAGCAAGAAGATCACATCCACTTGAAGCTTGTGATGTGGTCAATGATCTCTCAGTGAAAAGGAAATGAGTTTTCCGGATAAGCAATATCTTTTTTTTTTTTTTGACAACGGATAAGCAATATCTAAGTGTGAAGAGATAACTTAAATATTTATTCGCCGATGAATGGATTAACTTATCTGGGTAATGCTACCTTAAAATGGGATAAATATAATGAACACTCTGATTTGTATATGATATTTCCACCTTAAAACGTATGGGAAAAATGAATCTGAAAGGATATCAAATTTCAGGAGTAAGAAGGATAATTGTAAAATTGTGTCTTCACCATATAAGGTTTCGAAAAAATGTGTAACATATACCAAACAACCTTAAAGGGATTTTTGTTGTGCTTGCTTTTTCAAGTGTTAAATTACAAAGACAAATACGAATAACAAAGATAAGAAGTTAGAAAAGAAGAAAAAAAAAGTTAGAATGGAAGATGAAGTAGACTAAGCAATCAAAGAGAGAGAGAAAAAGAGATTCAATATTCAAAGTTCTAGCCGTCTCGAGTCGAGAAGATGGATAGGGACAATGAGAATCAAAAGTCAAAACGTTTTAGGACATATGTGTTTATTTAATTCGTGAAAACACGTGAACAGTTCTTATATAACGTCATATACCAGTTGTTTTCCATTTTTGCCGCTGCGTAATTTATGGGCTCTCGACCCAAAATAACTAAAGGGGTATGTCTTGAACGGCCAATCTGAATTTACATTTACATGAGTAAATAAATTAGGTTTTATTTAATTCAATAGCAACTAGATCCGCTATAACACACTGGCTAGATTCGAAAATCATGTTGAACATGATTGTTCTTCATCCCTTCTTTTGGATATATGGGTTCGACCCCCGCAGCAGAATTTTTTTAAGGTTCTTATTCTTTTTTTACAAGAGCAAGATATAGTGGACTTTAAACCCCACTTGGCCCAAATTATTTGTAAAGTCTTGAACGGTCCAATTAAATTTTATTAGTAAATAAATACTGATTTACGTATATTAAATGCAACAAGTTCCGCATTAGCAATCAGGCTAATTTCCAGCTAAATAGTATCTAGAATACTACTCCGTTGGACCTTAAAAATCTGGGTTCGAATCCCGGCTGCAGAAAACTTTTTAGAATTTTTTTGTAATTTTTTTTAACAAAAGCAAGAATGTCACAAATATTTTGTGGGCTAATATGGACTGAGGGAGCTTTAATTTTGTGAGCCCATATAAGTGACATAGTTTAACTTTGATTAATCAAACACTTCCCTATTGATTAAGTACTAGAAAACTATTATACACTTCCTTTAATTTTTCTAACAATATACTTATTAAAAAAAAAATGACAACTAATGTACATTCATTCGATTAGTTTTCAGTTTTCACTTAAGAGGAACATTGTTTTAGAATGAGAAAGCAAACAAGAGAGAAAAATCTTATTAAACTCAAAAATCGACTTACAGTGAAATTCGTAACAGCGGAGAAGGAACTTCCGTAAATCATTTGAATAGATTAGTTAATTAATTATACTATTGATCGTTGCTGAAAAAAAACTGATCTGTTGTGTTGTTGCACATGCGATTGGATAAACAATTACATGAGGTTAGTGAGATGACTTTACAATTTTTTTATTAGCGGCAGAGATGAAGTGACATGAGAGAGCGTACGCGAGAGAGAGAGAGAGAGAGAGAGAGAGAGAGATTAGATCGGTTTGTTCGGAATTATCAAGTTCACTCTTAAGAAAAGAAACTCCTGATGATGAAAGATATCGGATATGGGATAAATTTGAAAATTTCTTCTTCCAAGTAGGTGGTGATTTTCTCGGGAAAATTTCACAAACATAAAACGCCTTGTTTGTATCTGTCTTTTAGTCCGCATTAGTTTTGCATTCATTTTCCCACCGTTTCCTGATCCTTGGCCTGTTTTTTTTTTTTGTCATCTTATTCGAAAATAATACGAGTTTTGGGAAAAAAAAACTCCGATGAAGCGGCGATGAGGATCGTCACAGATAGATGGAAATTAGATCGGAGAGTTGTCAGACCCGGAGCGACAATAAGCCTTCAGTACCCAAAACTCGGGTAAAAGTTTGGTTCGTCAGCGTCTGCTCGACCATTTTGGTTTGGACTTGCTTGGTTCAGCTCTTCGCCACCGGCGAGCTTCGGCATTCCCGGATATCCGCTGGTCCAACTTCAACCAATCAGATTTCCCGATTTACCCTCCCCGTCGAGCCAATTCGATCGCAGCCTCGCCGTCGTCAGTTTTCTCTTCTCTTGGTTGATTAGGGTTTAGGGGTTTTTAGATTACAGTTTTTACGCAATTGATTTGTGTATTTGGTGTTTGTCTTGGTGTTTGAGAGTTTAAGGAAAGTATGAATATTTGCAGGGAACTATACAAGCAACGGATTCTTGCGGGTGTCCTGTAACGGCGGCCTGAATCAAATGCGTGCAGCGGTTCGTCACTCCCTTCATTGCTCACTCTCTCTCTCTCTGATTTGCAGATTTAAAGGTTTCAATTTGTTTCAGATTTGTGATATGGTGACTGTTGCTCGTCTGTTGAACTTGACACTTGTTGTTCCGGAGCTTGATAAGAAATCATTCTGGGCTGATCCAAGGTAGGTAGCTGTAGCTGTGGTGTTGTTTTTTAGGCAATTTTAAGCGCTTTAAACCATCGTAGGTTTTACTTTTTGCAGTGACTTTGAGGACATTTTCGATGTGAAGCATTTCATTGATTCGTTGAGAGATGAAGTTCGGATCTTGAAGAGGCTTCCTAAACGGTATAGCAACAAGTATGGACACAAGTTGTTCGAGATGCCGCCCGTGAGCTGGTCAAGTGACAAGTATTACTTGCAACAGGTGAATTTGCAATTTGTTCTTCAGTTTCAGTTATCTGGTTATGATACGCGTTTATGATTGATTGAAATTTCTTTGTCTAGGTGTTGCCGCGATTCAGAAAACATAAAGTTATACATTTCATTAGGAGCGATACCCGTTTGGCGAACAATGGTCTTTCTCTCGATCTTCAAAGGCTGAGATGCCGAGTGAATTTCCATGGACTGAAGTTCACTCCACGGATCGAGGCTTTGGGATCCAAGTTAGTTCGGATTTTGAAACAAAGAGGGTCTTTTGTGGCTTTGCATCTGAGATATGAGATGGATATGTTGGCTTTCTCTGGTTGTACCCATGGCTGCACCGAGGAAGAAGCTCAAGAACTCAAAAAGATGAGGTTGGATAAATGTCCTAGCTTGATGCTTTTGTTGTTTCTTATAAAAGTCTTTGATTTCTTCATGGTTCTCTTATGGTCTTGTAGGTATGCATATCCTTGGTGGAGAGAGAAAGAGATTGTCTCTGAGGAGAGAAGAGCACAAGGGCTTTGTCCTTTGACACCTGAGGAGACGGTTTTGGTCTTAAAAGCATTAGGGTTCCATAAAGATACACAGATATACATTGCAGCTGGTGAGATTTACGGTGGTGCGAGGAGATTAGCCCTTTTAAAGGAATCATTTCCAAGAATTGTGAGTTTTTTTTTTTTGTCACACTTTTCGAACTTCCATTATTATACTTTGAAAATGATCAAATCTTTGGTGATGATGACATGTGGGTTTCTCATCAGGTGAAAAAGGAAATGCTACTAGATCCAATGGAGCTGCAACAGTTTCAGAACCATTCATCTCAAATGGCAGCTCTAGATTTCTTAGTATCTGTAGCTAGTAACATTTTTATTCCTACCTACTATGGAAATATGGCCAAAGTCGTTGAAGGTCATCGAAGGTAAATTATTTATTCTGTAATCAAACTCCAATTCAAGCTTTCAGCAAGATTCTTGAAATGAATTCCATCTTTTTCATTTCTTTGCAGATATCTCGGGTTTAAGAAAACAATCCTGCTAAACCGGAAGAGACTTGTGGAGCTTTTGGAGTTGCACAACAACAAGACGCTCTCTTGGGATCAGTTTGCAGGAGCTGTCAAGGAAGCCCATCAAGGACATAGGGTGGGAGAACCAACGCATAGAAAAGTAATCTCTGATAAACCAAAGGAAGAAGATTACTTCTATGCCAATCCTCAAGAATGTATAGGTCACAATGACATTAGAACATCCATTATAACACGATGAGTCTCCTGTTTTTTTTGGTTTTTCTCTCTAAATATATAGGAATACTAACTACCTTGATTAGTTCCTAACTCTTGAATTTTAATTTCTTTCTTTGTTTATAGACCTTTTTCGGTTTTGTAAGGTAAGAAATGTAACTAGCTAAAAGATGGTTGTATCATCTTCACACCACCATCTGGTTTAGCTAAATAATCACTTGGTTGATTTCTTTTTGCTAGCCAACAGAACTAGGGATGTTAATCAAGGGTTTTTACCCTTAGGGTACCCTAAACCCTTAGT